>OZ025242.1:2870628-2931317 GCA_964019155.1 Osedax fenrisi
CTTTTAAAATACTCACAGCTAACATTAATAGCCTCATAATAGCAGCATAATATAATACATAATTTCCCTAAATATTAACATTGTGCTATTATGTTGTATTAAAAATATACTATGCTGCTATTAATTTGTAATGCTATTATGCTGCTATTATGATGCTATTATTATCAGATATGCTATTATGCTGCTGTTAAGCTGCTCTTACTGTTAGCTAGGACTCTGTCAAACGCTTTCCTGAAATCAATGAAGTTATGGAACAGGTTCGTCTGGGAATCAAGATGCTTTTCTATAAGGGTTCTGACATTTGTTATCTGTTCAACCGTACTTCTGCCTTTCCGAAAACCTACTTGTTACTCAGATATAATTTGTTCAGCTTGCGGTGTTAGCCTTTTAAGTATTATTTTTAGTAATATCTTGTTTGAATGACATATTAAGCTAATGGTTCTATAGTTTGAACATTTTTCAATTCACCTTACTTGGGGATGGGTATTAATTAATTAATGATAATTATCAATGATTGGGTCCATTGGGTAGGCCAGATTTTATTATCCCAAGATTTTTGGCATATCTGAGTAAGGAACTTAGTTGTCAAACTTCCCCCATGTTTGATTAGTTCGCTTGGTATATTGTCAATTCCTGGTGATTTTCCTTCTTTTAACGTTTGTATACCATCGCTAACTTCCGATTTGAGTATTGCCAGATCAGGGTCTTATTCTTTGCTGAGAATTTCCGTGTTATTCAATATATTAACATCAGGTTGTATAGTATAATTATATAAGTTTGGCAGTATTCAGTCCAGCGGTTTAGGATCGACGAGTCTTCATATAGTGGTTTCCCATTACTGTCGTCAAAGATATAAGTAGTTCTTCTTGATTATTTCGTTAGAATTTTCAGTGTGTTGTAAGCTCTCTTATTATATATTCTATATCTCATGTCGTCGTCGATAGATTTACACTTTATTTGTATCCAATTGTATTTTGCTTCTTGCATTGCCTTCCGAATAGTCGTATTTGTTTTTCTGTTCATACTATCTAGCTCAGGTTTTTGTTTCTTTTTAGATTTCAGTGATCATCTGTAATCCAAGGTTGTTTTTTCTTTCTATATTTGAATATTATTTCTGTAGCAGTTCTTATTAGTACATATTCAAATTGTGTGCACATGGCGGTATGGTCGGAATTGTTTGTTTCAATATTCTCAAGTTTCTCGCTAAGTTTATTTGCGTAGAGGTATGAAATTTGTGGATATTTCAGTCTATCAATATTGAATCGGATTCGTGTTGATCGATGACGCTTGTTGATCGTGTTGATCGCAGTTTAAGGCGTAAGTTACACACCACAATATCGTGATCGCTATTTAAGTCAGCACCTGGGTATGTTCTCGTTGCACTTCGAATAATGCTAGACTTAAATCTTTGTGGAGTTAGTATATTATCAATTTGAGTGTGTATTATGCCATGTTGTAGTTCTTGAGTTTTTGTGCGGATGTAGTGTATTTGCAACCACTCGTTTATGTCTTTCTGCGAATTCAAGTAGCCTCTGCCCTCGGTCATTAATGTAACCTATCCCAATATTCCAATGAATTAGGTCAAATTAAATCAAATAATGTCAGGATATTGTTTAAATTGGAATATAATTAATAATCTATGCTATGCTGACGTAGTATAGAGCATTATTCACATGGGTTGTAGACTATAGCGTTGTAGTTAGTATCCTTCTAGCTACATCCACCTTATAGCCATAACAAGCGAAAAGGAAGGCCGAGCGTGTAAGTCATTTCCTGATGGTTTTATGGTTCTACAAGTCAATAATACTCCAATGCCTCCAAGTGGCATACCACGGTAAACTGTTTACTTAGTATCCAGGCTAAATTGTAGGGAATCTAGGAGAAGGTAACTCTGATCTCCAAATCTTTCTGATGCCTTGTAGTAAAACCTCTTTAGGTAAAGGCTAAGAGAGTGCACCTCTCAATTCAAACGCACTGCTATAGGAGTTGCGCCCATGGCAGTATTATCAAATGAAAGACATGACAAGTATAAAAAACAACACTAGGGTTAAAGTCCCTAATATAACCTTCCCTATAACCAAAACGATCTCTAAGGTAAAGTATGACGGACCTACTCCAAACCCGCAAGGAAAGGTAGATCTTGAACAACGCAACTATCTTGATTGTCATTTAATGAAAAATCAAAATGGTTTCAGAAGTGGCAGAACAACAACCAGTCAAATATTAGTACTCAGACAACTTATTGAGGGAGTTAAAGATAAGAATCTAGAAGCAATACTGATATTCATCGACTTCAAGAAAGCCTTTGATACTATACATAGAGGGAAAATGATTGCGATACTGAAAGCTTATAGGATACCGGAGGAGTTGGTGACGGCTATTAGCATAATGTATGACTATACTACTGCTAAGGTCATTACACCTGATGGAGAAACAGAAACTTTCAATATTCTAGCTGGTGTCTTACAAGGAGATACGTTAGCTCCATACCTTTTTGTCATAGTTATTGATTATGTTACGAGAACAGCTTTACAATGAATAGAAGATCTTCTCGATAAACTAGGTTTCCAACTAAGGAAAAGAAAAAGCAGAAGAGTACCACCTATCACTGTTACATATATGGATTTCGCAGATGATATTGCATTAGTAAGTGAAGGTATCAAAGAAGCCCAAGAGATGCTCAATCGAGTCGAAAAATCAGCAAAACAAGTAGGACTAAGCATGAATACAGGGAAAACGAAATACATGAGCTACAATACCAATCAACAGTTTGAAATCAAAACTATAGATGGGTCAAATCTGAAAATGGTTGAAGACTTCAAGTAAATAGGGGCATGGATATACAGCAGTACAAAAGATTTAAAAATCAGAAAAGCGCTTGCTTGGAGAACATCGCATCAAATGAGGAATATCTGGAAAACAACTCTTAGTAGGAAAATGAAACTCATGCTAATACATACCACAGTTGAATCGGTTCTGCTGTACGGATGTGAGACTTGGACCCTCATAAAAACACTACTCAAACAACTTGATGGCACATACACTAGAATACTACGAATGATATTAAATGTACATTGGTCTCCGAAAGTTACTAACGAAGTACTGTATGGGGCTATAGAAAAAATATCTACAAAGATCAGACGTCGATTATTAAAGTTTGCTGGACATTGCCTACGTAGAGATGATGAAGTTGTTTCGGATCTAGTTCTTTGTGAACCTAATCATGGAACTAGAAGACGGGGAAGGCCACCAGAAAGCTACATCAGGAATCTCGAGTGCGAAACTGGTATACCGGCGAGCGAGATGAAAGTAGCAATGATGAACCGTGATGTTTGGAGAACTTTTACTGTCCGGCCGGACAACAACAAATCCGAAATAAGCAAGTAAGCATGCTGACGATACAGCTTTATTTTCATCATCACTGAAGGGTCACCAATTATTAATAAATTGTTGTGAATAGTTTGCTAGCAAGCCATAACTTCATAACATATAACATTGATAAATCTGTAATTTTGCCTATCTATAGATTATGTCTAGTTCATCTAGACATAATCCAGTAAAGTTATACATAGGTAGGAATAAACTTCTAAATGTTGTTAAAGCGTATAGGATCTAGGATCCTACACATCTTGGACATTGGATATCAGAGGGCTTGTCTGGTGATATTGATATAGGTAATATATAGTAATATCAAATTCCTATAGTAATATCAAACAGCTATACAAACAAAGCTATATGATAGCGAATAATTTTAGTCATTTCTCTAAATTTGTTTGGAATAATTAATTTATTATGAATATTTAAATAAACGAATGTTAATGTATTCACATTATAAGTATCTATATTAATTCAATAGAGTAAATAATATTACATGCGAATACAATAAATTAGTTCAATTCTAAATTCATAGTATATTAATAACCGAACAAATGTTAAACTAAATTTATAATTAATATTACTAATTATTATGATATATCATTCAATTTGCATTTTATTTTGTCAAATTATAAAATAAACTTAAAATGCTACTTGTACATAAATACTTAATAAACAAGTAGAATTATAGGTTTAGGACATTCAGAATTATATAAAATTAACTAAATTCATTTAAAAATTGTTTCAAAGTTATCAGGATAATATATTATGAATTCAGAATTGAACACATTTATTGTATTCGCATGTAATATTATTCACTATATTTAATTAATATAAATACTTATAACAAGCCCTCTTATTCACTAAAACCTCCATTATACGCCCTGACTCTTCCTGTTATACTATATCCCTATTGAAACAAAATCGAATCCTTCGCAAATCCGAAAAATAGTATCTACAACATCCCTCCCTACTTCACTTGCCTACTATAATAACATAACAATTATCCACCGAAAAGCTATTTCTACCGCCAAAGCCTCTCACATCACCCATAAATTTGACAAACTCTCTAATGACAGTAAGTCTATACATAGACTTTCTGCTCAACTGATTGGTCTTTCACTTAAGGGTAGGCGCTGGAGTTAAAATGTGTTAAATAATTAAATGTTACCAATATTGTTTTATTATGTATTATCCAAGTTCTGTATTTTATTTATAATATCCTAAAATATTTTTTTATATTTTGAGTATTTCTATCAATATAAAGTGTTTTAGGAGTAATACATTTATAAATATATTTTGTATTTATGTAAATACTTGTAATATGTAATCTTATATTACGATTTATTAGAATAATCGTTTAATTTAAAAATGTCTAGAAATATTTTAGCATAGATCATAGATTAAATAGCATTAAATAAATAAACAAATCATGTGTTATATATTTGTTTTTATATTGTATATTTTATATAGTTGCATATTTGTACATATTATCTATGATTATTTATGTAAAAACTTTGAATGTCATTTTCTCCAGTTTTTACTTTTTCACTTAGTAACCACATGTAAATGCCTACTACTTTTTTAATTTATATTATTTTTATCTGAAATTTTTACTGTAAATGTATGACATATACACCAATATAATTAAATCTTGATGTTATATTATATTTTATATTAATTAAATAAATAATGATTATGTATGATTATGTAATATATTTATAATAACAAATATTCATCGTTTTTAAACTGTTTTATTTCATACTTTTAAAGTAATTATATTTATGATATTAATTTATATAGATGAATTTGGATAGTATCTATTGAATAAAAAAAAAATTATGTAATTATCTTTATTAATTTTGTATCCCAAACTTTTTCGGTGGAGCTATAAATAGCATGGTGTAGATGAACTCCACTATTAAAGCCCCTCTCCCCACTGTCACCCCTGAAGAACTACCACTCCTATTCGAAAAATCTTTCAACGACAAACTTTCCACTACCCTTTCCACCCTTATCACCCCTGTCATTACCACCATTACATTCACCTTTCCCTTCTTCCTTGACAAATGTGAACCTCCCCTACTTGATCAAATCATATCCCTTCTCAAATCTACCTCCTCAACCTCATCCCTTGACCCTCTTCCCCTCCCAATACTAAATCAGATAATGAACACTGTTGCAACACCCCTTCATCAAATCATCTGTGGTTTACTTTCTTCCAGCTCCGTCCCTCCTGATTTCAAAAAAATCAGTCATCACCCCTATCCTTAAAAAGCCCCACCTTGATTCTCTGTCTCCATCCAATTACCGACCCATTTCTAACCTCTCAATCCACTCTAAGATCCTTGAACGTGTTATCTCCTCCCAACTTATCATATACCTTACAAACAATACAATCCCCAACATCTTCCAAAGCGCCTACCTCCCCCACAAATCTACTGAATTCACCCTAACCCTCATTACCTCCGACCTACTCTCCGGCCTTAACAACAACCGTGGCACCATACTCGTCCTTCTCGAAATTTCCTCCGCTTTCGACACCCTTGACCAAAATGTCCTCATACATAGACCTTCCGCCATCGGCATCACCGGCATTACCCTAAACTGGTTCACCTCCTATATTACCAACCGCTCTTCCTCAATCAGGATTAATACACACTCTTCCCCCTCCCGCTCCATAACCTACGGTGTCCCCCATGGATCTATCCTCGGCCCACTCCTCTTCAATATTGATCTCCTCCCCATGTTTGACATCTTCACTCACTACCCCGACATCTCCTTCCATACTTATGCCGACGACCTTCAACTATATCTTAACTGCACAGACTCCCCTACTTATGCCCCTGACCGATTATCCTCCTGTATCAAGTCTATACTCCAATGGCTTACCTCTAACTCCCTAAAACTTAACCCCACTACAACCTAAGCTATTTTTCTCCACTTACCCTTACGATCCTCCACCCTCACTGAACCACCCCATCTCATTCGACAACACCTCACTCCCCTACTCTCAACACGTCCGAAACCTTGGCTTCCATCTTGATACCACCCTTTCCCTTGACTCCCATATTATATATATGCACAAATCCATCCACTACCACCTACACTGCTTCCGCTTAATCCGATGCTCCATTCCCCTCCCCATCGCTATTACTATTGCCTCCTCCTACATCATCACCCTATTCGAGTATTGTAACTCCATACTCTTTAACCTCCCTGAATACAAACTATTCAAACTACATCGTCTCCAAAACGCTGTAGTTCGCTGTGTCCATTTACTTCCCCGTTGTTCTTCTGACTACATTATACATCTCCTAAAATAACTACACTGGCTGCCAGTTCACTACCGCATAAAGTACAAACTCTCCCTGACCATCCACAAAGTTATTCACCACAAATCCCCTGACTACCTTGCCTACATCTACACACACCAATCACTCCACTCCATACCCGTTCCTCCAACACCTTTATCCTTACCACTCCCCATCTATAGATTTTGTGTATACACACTTGTGAGTTTGTGTATACACAAACTCCACTCTTCCAATATACGCTCCTTTACCTCTCTGCCCCTTATCACTGGAATTATCTACCCAAGCACCTACGAACAAACACACCAACTCCCTTTAAACGCCACCTTAAGACTTATTACTTCTCCCTTGCCTTCCCTCCTACTCAATAATTCCCTCCCATGGACGGCTGATTGCTCACGCACTGATGCAGTCCATAAACAAAAAAAAGTAAAAGTAAGTATAATGTTAATACATTAACATTCGTTTATTTCAATATATTCATAATACATGAATTATTTCAAACAAATTTTAATTTAATTTGAAAATAAATAAACCCTTAAATAAACCCCGAATGAAATAAACATTATCACAACAAATAATTCGATTATATAGTTTAAAATATATTTGTCATTACCAACATGGTAATACTTATATACAATGCTACTTATTTAATATCCAATATTATAACACTGTACATTTACATTAATGTGAATTACGGTTAAAAAATATATTAGCCATAATATAAAGGTCAAAGTTCATTTGGTATAACAACTGAATTTGGTATTATCTCAATACCTTCAATCGTTCAATATAACACCGGTTTTTAACATCTATTTTAATAAAATAATAATACTATACTATAAATATATAATATATTTAAATCATAATATCCAATATTATAATACCTATGCTATTATAACACTGTAAATGTGAATTTAAAAATATATGAGCGATAATATAAATGTAAACGTTCGTTTTGTATACACACTGAAGTTGGTATCATCTCAATACCCTAGGGTATTGAGCTCAATACACTCAATACCTTCAATCGATCAATACGACACCGTTTTTTAACATATATTTTAATAAAATAATAATACTATACTATAAATATATAATATATTTAAATTGTTAAACGTATTTATTTATTTAAACACAAACGGTTAGGTTTATATTAACATATTCACTTAATTAATTAATGAATTTAATAAGTAAAAATATTAAAAATAAAAATGTATGTAAATAAAATGTCACAATTCATAAAATATTTATAAATAGTAAACTATTTTAAATATTTATCATAAATAAACGTTATGTTGGTACATACTTTTTCTAATTATTTAATTTGATACTGGAAACAATTTTATATTGATAACATATGTTAAATACAGAATAATATATACATTATTAGTAATTATAATCACTAATAATGTATAATTTATAATGATAGATTTATAAAGATTGCTTCAAGATATCTTTATCATAACTTTTTGAGTAAAATATTAAAATATTATAATCATAAATAATTTATAATGATAGATTTATAAAGATTGCTTCAAGATATCTTTATCATAACTTTTTGAGTAAAATATTAAAATATTATAATCATAAATAATTTATAATGATAGATTTATAAAGAATGCTTCAAGATATCTTTATCATAACTTTTTGAGTAAAATATTAAAATATTATAATCATAAATAATTTATAATGATAGATTTATAAAGATTGCTTCAAGATATCTTTATCATAACTTTTTGAGTAAAATATTAAAATATTATAATCATAAATAATTTATAATGATAGATTTATAAAGATTGCTTCAAGATATTAAAATCATAAATAATTTATAATGATAGATTTATAAAGATTGCTTCAAGATATCTTTATCATAACTTTTTGAGTAAAATATTAAAATCATACCTTGAGGTATGATTGAGACATCTTAAAGATATCTTTACTGAGTAATTGCTTGCAAATGCCTGGTGGGTAAAACCTTATATAGAAAATCGTAATAGAAATCCCAGAAACAAAATATTTTATTGAAACACGTTAAACTTATTATATTTATAATGTTGAATTTTTGTTATAACCATAGGAAGACATATCTAATTGTAATGTTATTGTATTTATATATATATGTGTATTTGTATGTAGATATTAATTCATAATTTCGCATATATAACCTATAGGTTAAATCACCTAAATATAATAATTCTTAAACATGAATATTTAATTAAATGACAATTATATTTAAAATTATGATTATTAACCAATACACATACTACTATATATAGGTGGACATGTCTACCACTTATGTATTCAAATTTGATGAAGTAAAAGATGTGCGTGGTACGAATAGGAATGTTGAATATTTACTACACTATACGGGGTGTCCCGAGTTAGTCATAATATATATTATATATATATATTTTATATTATATATATATATATATATATATATATATATATATATATATTTATATACAACTAGAGTGACTCTCGTTGGATATAAATACTTATTATTTAGCTACGAAGGCTCATGGGTACTCCTGGACTCGATAAACAAAGGAAATCTTATCCGACCGCTTTTGATTGAGCAATTCGATATCGCCAACTCCAACAACCTGCAGGTGTGTAACGTTATAGATGCGATATTAAATATATGGAATCATCGAAGCGAATCGTTTATATTCGTTCAGTAGTTTAGTATATTTAAATACTTTTTATATAATTTATAAAATAAATTTTAAATAATCATTTTCTAATTAAAATAATTGTTCACGACAAATATAAAAACTATGAAAAACAGATTATTTACAGATTTTTGATTTCAATATTTATTCAAATATTAAATTATCTTCGAAAGATACAAGAATAATTATGTATTCGTAAATTAAAAATTCATATATTAGTTTATAAATATTGTATTAAATTACTATATACAAATGCGGTTTAAATTAAAAGATGTCTACATGTTATTGGTGTCGACACTATATATGATATACCGTAATACACATTAACCTATACAACAATGTCAACAACATAATCGTGCCTATATTACTAATTAAAAACGAGTTTACTATTAGTTAACATTAAATTCAAAGACGAGCTCGTTTACAGTGTATTGCCTTATAAGGAAACACGATAACATCATTCGTGTACATTACAAGTTTCAAATCTATAAGAAAGATGATATCTTTACATTAACTAGGTATACTTTCTGGCTTAATAATTCCTACGTGCATAAGTTATAGATATAATATAAAGTATACATCAATCACTACACATATTTATATTTGTATTAATAATACTTTAACATGATATTTGAGTTGTATATATATATATATATAAAAGTATTTAATATGTATCGTTTATTATTTAAAATACATATATATTAATATATAAAATATACGTGTTAAATATTGTATATATATATAATAGAGTATACTATAGTATATGGTAAGGAAATATGAATGTTAATTAAGGGATGTCACAATGCGTACACATTGTATATATATACCGTGTATACAATGTATAAAGTGTATGCCGTGCAGTGTACATTGTGTACGGCGTGTATACAATGTATACACTGCAGTTTACCCATCGATATAAAGAAAGATCTTTCTTTATATCGATGAGTTTACCATGTAAATAGAATGGCAGCATATGGTCTATTAATAATGGCGCAGAATTGTATTCATGGAATCAATCTATTGTTGTTTGTAATATATTTATTATATACACATGTATATTATAATATACATATATTTATAATATTTGTGAATGATATATTTATATTACAATATATATACGTGTATCTATTTTAATATATATATATATTGCATATATGCATATATGCACATATATTCTCTGTATAATACAAACAAAATAAGATAGCTAAAATAATGTGTATATGCATAGCCTTTATACATGCACTGTTAGTGTGAATTTATTATTTCTATAGAAACAGAATTTTAAGTTATAAAAATACAATATCATAATTTATATTTGAAAATAATATTCGGATACATATATGTATATATATATATATATATATATATATATATATATATATATATATATATATATATATATATCCTTTTAACTATATAAACTAATTTATTAAATTATAGAGAATATATATATAATATAATTTATATTAGTGCCATCATTTATATTATATAGATTTATAAACTTATTATACTATAGTATACTGTATACCATATATATATATATATATATATATATATATATATATATATATACTCTAGTATATAGTATATACTATATACTATATACTATATATATATATATATATAGTATACAGTATACTGTATACTATAGTATACAGTATAATGTAGACTACAGTATGTAGTAATTATTATAACAGCAATATAATATAATATATATATATATATATAGGTAATAATAATTGTAATACTAATTTATAAATATATATGCTGTGTGATTTATAGATCGTTTTGGATACCATTTTTTCACAGATACTAAATTACTTATTAAATGGTAGTTTTATGGAATAATATTTTTTTTTTTGTTTTATGAAAATTTATCGTTTTCAGCGCTGCGACCTCCCCTTAATCAATTATAATAATAATAGATGTATGTATTTATTTAGTGTTAATATCCTATAAGTTATTATCCTATAGGTTATGATTATATCAACTTAATTACAAATAGCTATTGTTTATACACAAAAACGGATGCTTAAGAAATAAACGTGTATATTATAGTATATATATACTATATATACTATAAACTATAGTTTATATATTATGCATACCCGATGCATACAACTACTATAATACATGTACACATTTAGCAATATATAATCTCATATCCTATCTAATTACGAGTATTGGGCAATTGTATTCTTAAATCTAAATAAGTTAACACGGACGTTTCTCGATTATAATATACATTTACTATAGTAGATACTATATATATATATATATATATTGATATTAATATATTGATATCACTACGAAATTAAATCTAAAATTCGTAATTTACAATGTATACAATTCCTAAAGGGATTCAGCATGCATTATTCAATTATAATTTGATAATAAATAGTCAATATATGAACTTATAAATATTATTAAATTCACGTAACTCCGTATTAAGAAGTTAACGTAGGTTATAGGTGTTAGGTCACCTAATACAATTTATAAATAATCAAATACAATTAATATATGTATACATTTATTAATATTAATAACACAAATTTAATATACGTTTTCAAATTCGAAATACTAAATACTTTTTATCCATATTAATAATGTAGGGTAAAGTCTACAATCTCCAATACCTAAATAACTATTTGTATTATAATAGCCTATTCAATATTTAATATATTTATTTGAAATTTTGTAATTAGGCAAATATTATGGCAATAAATAATGTTACTATTTTAAATTTTTTATATAATTGCAATGATACTAATGAACAGAGGAGGGCGATCATAATCCAATAATTATTGGAGAATTAGTCGTAATACCGACCCTCTTCTCCAATTATAGGTAAGCATTTCGAAGGGGTCAGTAATTGGAGAATGTTCCCTAATAGTGAATATATTAATTATAATTTTGAGAAATTGTGAAAATCATAGGTATCATATCATCATATATATCATCTTATATATTAAAAATATAAATTATCATAAAACAAAATTATATATGAATATAATACATAATTATTATTTATAATATAAATTTAATATATTATTTGTTGTTGTTGCCATTAATGATATTTTAATAGTTATAAATTATATTATAAATAATACAAATTCTAAAAAAATTGCATATCAGATCATTGACAAATACGTATTATTAAGGTGGGGCCCTTGTTTATTAGTGAGGTATATTACCCGGGTAATATAATAGTAGAAGCTTCCTTAAGGGGTTACGCTTATTTTGAAAATATTTGAAATTCAATGTAAAAAGATAGGGATTTTTTTAATGTCAACAAGTTTAAAAATTATTAAGATATTTCTGTAAAACGCATATATTATAGAGAGGACTACTCTTTATAGTTGCATATAGCATAATAAGAATATATTATGTATTTGTGGAAATACAACTCATCTAATAATAGTAAAAATGTAGTTTACTTTTTGTTTTTTTTTAAATTATTTGTTATATATGATATAATGAAAATAATTGTATGAGTATCTATTCAATCAATAAACACATACTATCTAATATATTCTGGAAAGTCATCAACATTAGAACATTATTTACATAGTTATTGAATTTTCTAGGAATAAAATTATACTAGAATAATTATTCTGAGTAAATCAAGTTTGAAAATTACTTATATTTGTTATTACAATATAGTGCTTATTTGAATAAAAAAGAGTATAATATATGTGTTTGTATGTTTATTATATAAATAATATATGTATATGTGTATGTATATTATATGTATATTATATGTACCTATATGTATATTATACATAGTTGAACATAATATACTATATGATATGTATATTAAATTAATTTTATAGTAATACCATATTGATATAAATTGAAATAAAGCTAATCGCTTTCACTGATCCTCCTTAGACTTTGTCTATAAACTGAATTCATTCATTCATATGTATATAACAGGGTTGTTCGGTTTTTTTTATGGTTTTTTTGATGGTTTTTTTGATTTATGAATATAAAATTATTGATATATTAATACTAAATATATTAATTTCAATATTATATCAATTAAAATTAGTATTACTATTAATAATAATAGTATATATTATGTATATAATATTATATAAATTATACCTTATAATTTTAAATTATATAAGGCATTGTTATTGTTTTTTATCATTTTTTTAAATTCATTTAATAAACAAGCCTGGCCGAAAGAAAAATATAATTTGGATAGAATTTACTGAATTCTTGTCAGGGTTGTTCGTTTTTTTTGGTTTTTTTGATCAAAAAAACCATGGTTTATTTGGTTTTTTTGATTTTTGTATACAACATTATTGATATATATATATGTAGTATGGTAACTAGGTAGTACGAATGTGAACTGGAATATTTGATATAATGTTTTTGTAATTGTAAATATTGGCGTGGTTTATAACTGAATTAACTAAAATATATATATATTCGTATTATTATATATGATAGCACGAAGTAGTGCACTAGTAGTATACATGTATACTCGTTGGTATCATATACCTTAATATATATGACATGTATATATACAGATATATACATATATTATTAAATTGCCAAAACTCTGGTTTATTCCATGAACTTGCTATTGTCAACTATCTCTATAGAAATGTATATTGACAATGTCAATTTGACATAAATGTATTTATATGCCATTAATTTAACCATTAACCATTTAACCATTAACCAAGAAATACTTTCTTTATATCAATGCCATTGTTAGAAGGCTGTTATTTTAAACATTAACCTTAAATCGATCTAATTCAAATACAAAATCCACAAATGGTATTCTTTGTTTTGGAGTGCATTTGTACCTACCTATCTTTATATAAGCAATTGGGTACCCACTTGATGTCCCTACACACATGAGAGTGGTTACACTATAGTGTATAGAACCCTTGACCATGCTACATAGTTGATAATGCTATTTTACTTTACGTTATTTTAATAAATTAATAAATAATTTAAATAAACCTTCTATAGGTATCCTAAAGCTATCTGTGTTCTTCCTATAATTAAATACAACCTGACGATAACTATCATTCTCCGTGGATAACATATTTTACACGCCAGATAACATATATTAATTTTAATATTATATTATTTAAAATTATTATCAATATTAATAATAATAGTACATATTATGTATACATATATATTATAAATATATATATATTATATAAATTATACCTTATCATTTTAAATTATATAAGGCAATGTTGTTGGTTTTTATCTTTTTTAAAAAAACCATAAAATCAAAAAAACCAAAAAAAAAACCAAAAAACCAACAACCCTGGTATATAATAATAATCCACAATATATATATATATATATATATATATATAGTTATGATAGTAATAGTATTTCACACTATTTTTTTAAATATAGTTTTCTGAAATCCACCTTTTCAACCACTGATTGATCACTTTAAACCTGATAAATATATTATAAATATAAAGTAATAACAAAAATGTAAATTATAATATATATATATATATATATGATATTTTATTCTAATTTAATGTCTAAATTGAAACAAATATTGTCACTATTTTCTAGTCAATAAATATACAAAACAAACATGATTTTATCGTGTTTTATACATATATAAATATCATAAACTATTAATGTATTATATAAAATATATAGATATGCATATACACAATAGTATATATATATATGTATTTATAAACATATAATAATAGTACATTATAATAGAACCTATATATAATATTTTATTCTAATTTGACATCTGAATAAATATTTATTTTTTTTACTATTTTTTTTCCAAAACGCTCGTATCCCCTTAATAATTAATTATATTTATAAATAATATATTTTTGGAATTTAACAAATTATTTATATAATCATTTATTTACCATTTCATGTAAAAATCATACCAACATTTTAATATTAATAAAAATAAATGAAGTTTTGTATTACCTATTACAAATAAATATGAATTAGGATATATTAATAATAGTTAATATATAATCTATATATTTATATTTTTATACGGTATATCTAATAAATAATAAAATCGTTTTATAATTTTGTATCGAACTTATTTCAAATTACACGGGTTAAATATTCTTTTTTAAAATAGTTCTATTGTAAAATCTGGAGTACCACAAGGATCGGTTTTAGGTCCAATTTTATTTGTATTATATATTAACGCTCTTCCTAGTATATTCTCTTCAAAAATTCATATTGATTTATTTTCCGATGATACAAAAATATATTTTACTTACACATCTGAGAGTGAATGATTTATTTTACAAAATAATTTAAATTTATTTTCACAATGGGAAAATAAATGGAAATTAAATATTTCATTATCAAAATGTGGAGTTATGAATTTATGGAAATTTACTCCATCCTAAATATTTTATAAATAATATTTAATTAGAAAACGTTACTTTTTATAAATATTTAGGAATAATATTTTAGAATAACCTTTTATTTAAAAAATATATTGATTAGGTTATATAGGTTATATAGATTATACCTACCTATTATACCTACCTATATACCTACCTATGTACCTACATACTATACCTACCTATATACCTACCTATGTACCTACCTACATTTGTAAAAAGCTTATTTTTATTTGAATTCAATTTTTAGATGCATTACTACAAAATCTCCTAAAGCATTATTAAATACATAACCTACAATTGATTGCAGACTAATTTTAGAATATGCATATATAATTTGTCACCTTTTTCAAAGGTTAGTCAATTTTGTAGTCTCATAGACCACATCGAAAGAGTGCAAAGATTATATACTAGAATATTAATTACAAGAATCGTGGGATATACAAATTCCTGGGTACAAATTCATAAAATATTAATTAAAATCATATATAGAGAGATTGGAATATTTTAAATTAGAATATTCTGATATCACGTGAACTTAGATGATTAAAAATAGATCTAACCACAATTTTTTAAATTTCAAATAATTATAATTATGTATATATACAGATATAAATATATCTAATATCAGATATATATCCTTAGCATATCGAATAATTGTAGAACTAGAGGTAATTGTAAAATATAATTAATAATAGATCAGTTAATATATGGAATTAATTAAATAATTATATAATACAATCTGTATCTGTTTAATCTTTTCAAAATAAAATAAACAAAATCTGTTTTGACAATCAACTTTTTGTTAACAGAAATTTATATTTTATATTGATTTATGTTTCATTTTGTATTTTAATTATTGAATTATCTCTTCGGGGTTTTTTAAAAATTTTATTTTTGTTGTAGAAAATTTGGGTTTTTATATCTATATTTCAAATATACTATAATATAAAATTAATAATTCATTATTATTACAGATTTTAAAGTGGGGAGTATTATTTTTTTTTTGTTCTGTATTATATTTTTGTTTTATATATATTTTGTATATATGTTTCAAATGTATTATATTATTAAAATACAATATAAATACATTACTATTATTTCAGATTATAGTGATAAGTATTATATTGTTTGTTTCGTGATATTATTGGTTTTTATTATTACTATTAACGTGTTCTGTTTGTATACATATATGTATATTGATTTATTTTATTTTTAACGTGTTCTGTTTGTATATATGTGTTTCAAATTTGTTATATGTACAATTATTATACCTACAATTAAAATATAAAATTAATAATGTACTATTATTACAGTTTTGATGTAAGTATTACATTATTTGTTTGTTTCATTATAATAAACCTATTGGTTTATTTGGTTTTTAACATGTTTTGTTTATAATATATTTAAAATTTATAATTTAAATATTAAACATATATAACTAATAATGCATTACTAATACATGGTAGGAATACAAAGATAAGATAATAAGATAAGAAGAATTCTATAAAGTTAAAATATAAATTGAATATTTCGATGTCATTTAAAAAATAATGTATTTTATTTCTATTTTAGATTATTTTTTACGATATAGCGTATATGATATATCTTTTATTTCTATTTCAATAATTTTTCGTTATTTTTTACTATATAATTTATTTTTACTTTAGATTATTTTTTAATTATTTTTTACTGTAAAACGTTTTAATTTATTTAATTTTTTAATTTCGTATTAATCTTTGTTTATTTCTATAGCGTATGTTATCGTTAGAAAATATTTATACAAATATTTATACTTTATACTTTCGATTATATTTTCTACTATGTATTTGCTTAAATACATTATCAATCAATCATAATACTTGTACACATTATATATGTAAACAAAACTCTAGACTGAATTATTATAAAATAAAATATAAATTTACATATTTAACTTTGTATTTGTATAATAAAGTATGATACATCTTTATTAATTTCATGAACATATTCCAATATTCTTTGACAACTATTTCTCCGCTTTTAATTTAATTTAACCTTCCTTCCTCACTCTAAAATAAAAAAACTATTTCATTATTAAATATAAATTGTTAACATTTTAAATATAGTTATATTACACAATATGTATATATGTAACGTTATTTTAATTAATATAATTTGATAATTAAAATGTTAGGTATATCATGTATTTTATTATATTATCATTCTATTTACTTCTAATAATGCATTCATTAAAATTACTCTATTATTTAAAAAATAATATATATTTATAAATAAATTATTTATAAATATGGTGATCGTATAGAAAGATGTACTATTATATCGGTGAACAAATTATGTAAACATATTTAAAATATTTAAAGTTTAATATTTAAAAAAAAATTGAAGTTTTATAACTATTTAGTATGTATACTACTAGGCACCTAGTATGTACCTATAGGTATACTATATAGTATTATATCTATTTATACCTACTCCCGCCAATGATATCCCCATTAAATAACATAATTAGATAACTATAGTTATCCATAGGTAACCAGTTAAATATTTTAGCTTTTTAAAATGCAACAAATTTCTAAATATTTTCGTAAAAATCTAATATTACAACCTAATTGCCTAATAAATATTTAAGTGTAATAAAATATATATTCTATATAGGATTATAATTAGTTAGGGTTTTTAGGTTTAAGTTATATTAACCAAAATAATGTAACTCTTTCATGAAAATGTGTATACATTTATTTATTTGACAGGCTTCTACGATAGATAACGATGTATTAAAGATTCCGGACAGAATTATGGGAATATCTGTCAGAAATGGTATTAAAGAATGTAAAATAAAATGGTTAATGAATAACGATAGTAATGGAAGTGTATGTGTATCATATACCACCTATTATAATATATATATATATCGTGTATACATGTAGACTATGTAAATAATGAACGTCGTATGTGTTTGTATGTAGGGGTTTGGGTATGAACATTATTAAACATGCTAATTAGGCTCCTACCAATACCTCCTATAACCTCGAGGTTATAGCAGGTATCGTCTACATGCGTAATACTTATAAATACAATTTTGAATTATTTAATTTAGAAATAATAAAGTTATGGTGATTTATTATTAGGGTGATGGTATTCACTTACTCTCCCCTACTATATAAGTATACTATAGATTCCATAGCGTAGTAGCATATATTAGAATTAGAATTAGGTATTCCCAGTTATAATGTATATGTGTATAGTAGTATTACCCAATATACTAACACTAATCTCGTGAAATTAGAATCTTCAAATGCGTATAACCTATTTATAAATATATATATATATTGTAATATTTATATTAAAAAAGTAACTTCTAAGTTATCCTATATTTATAAATAACTAAAATTATACAATTCAGAAAAATAAAAACAGTGAATTTTTACCAGGGATAATATACTGATAGTATACTGGACCTATAGGGGAAAGTAACCGAATACGGACAGTGTCCGAATACAGACACTCTCGGTATTTCAGAAACTATAAATCCTACAAAAAATGTTTAATGAATAATATATTCATAATTATATAAGTAGTCTAAAAAAGTATTTTTTATTAATTATTCAACATATTGCTAATATATCCAATAAACTGATTGTTGTATTACGTTTTTAAATTTATGAACACAAATTTCAACTTAAAACATTCTCAAGAATATACAAATGTGTCGATATACAATATAACAATATATTATTAAAAATAAACATTCTACAAATTATATATATAATTTATATATTTTTATAAAATATTCATTAAGTTATAAGTATATATCTAGAGGTCATATAAGTCCCTAATACAGACACTCTAGCTGTCTTAATACGGACAGTGTCCGTCGGACGCCTTATAACCAATCAGCGCGCAGATTATGAACTATTCTAATTTTCATAAAAATCGCGTGCGTTATAATATTAATACCACCAATAAAGATAAATCTAAATTTTTTATTATTTAGATACTTAAATTGTATTATTAATTATAAAATGATAAAAATAAATACATTATTAACTAATTAAATTATAATAAATTATACATAAAATTAGTTGTGATTTGTCTGATTGATTCATCAATAATATATAGTTTATCTAGTGGTATATAGGGTGTCCGTATTATAACACAGGGTGTCCGTATTCGGACATGGGTACCGAATACGGACACCCCCGTTATCTATGGAATTAAAAGATTAAATAAAATGTTAAAATCACAATAATGTCTATAATCATATAATATTAATATATTGTAATTTTTGAATAAAAATAATGAGTCATAAAATGTTAAGATCATTTATTGTTAAAGTGTCCGTATTAGGTTACTTTCCAATGCGTCTGCTAATGCTTATTTTTATTTTCCTCGAGGACTTATGATCATGAGTGATTTTATCGTATTGCAGCTTGGTCCAGGAGTACAATTTACCCCTGGAAAGTATCTAGTTCGGAGTGCAATTGCACTGTAAATGTTAACGTTCAACTATAAATTCGTGAACATTAGATGTTCTACTAATTGTAAATTTAAATATTATAAAACCTGCTATAGCTAAACTGATATATCTAGTCGTAACTATACGTACCTAACTGAATATAGACGAATAATATATATTAGAGATGTCATAGTAAACTATAATATAGTAGGATGTAATAGTGTATAACAAACTTTAACTGTCAGATACAACTTGTAAATGTACTAATTCAGAGCCTATAGCCTATAGCCTATAGGTATATAGTATATGCCTATAGGTTATGCATTAGTACATTTACATGTCGGGGACTTTCCCCTATATGTATATAGGTATACCTATATACATATAGGGGAAAGTCCCCGATTACCGAACCATTCCTAATACCGACCCCCTCTCGTATCTCAGTAATTATAAGAGATATCAAAAAATTATATATACACGAACCATTTGTAATTTAATGATAAATATGAACAAGTATTTTGTTTTAAAAAATATTAAATCCTACAATTGTTATTTGATAACATGTAATATTCTGTTTTGACTTTTTAAATATTTGAATAATAACTTTTTTTAAATCATTGTACATACTTTATTATTTAAAAGAAAACTTAATACTGAGCGTAATATTGTAGATCAATAAAATGTTAATAACTATTATACAAATAATTTAATTTGAATAACTATTAACCAATATATCTTAATTATAGCAACACATATGATTTTCCTATTACCGACCCCCTAAATTACCCTAATACCGACCCCATGTGATTTATAATATCCAATCAAAATAGATCCGTATTTTACTTTAAAATATGTCGTAAGTTATTTGTGTATCATTGATATATATTTAGGATTCATGATTCCAGTTGATTATATACATACTGATTAAATAAATAAATATTAAATTATAATATACACTATTTTAATATAATTACTATAAAGTTTAAATTTAAATTTAATATTACTATTAAAACATAAATTCAATACAAAATAAATTGCGTGAATGTTATAATTAATTATATTTATGTATATCTACTATTTTTATTGGATATTATAGTACTACCATTATTTATATCACGATTATGTTAGGGGGTCGGTAATAGGAGAAGGGAGTCGGTATTAGGTACATGTATCCGATTACCGACCCCCCTGTTTATTCTTGTAAATATAATTATATCAAAAATTTAAAATAGCCACATTATTCATTGCCATAATATTACCCTAATTACAAAATTTCAAATAATTATATTTAATATTGAGTAAGTTATTACAAATAATCATTTAGGGGTCGGTAATCGGGGACTTTCCCCTACATATGTATATATATATATATATATATATATATATATATACAAGTATAGTAAATAAAAGGCGAAGGCTTTGTTATGTTTATTTGATTATTACGAATAGTAATAGCAAAGTCTTTGGTATTATTACCTACATAATTAGGCGGGTCTACATAAAGAAGGTTACGCAAGCGCAAGGAGCGATCATGCCTGTCGCATAATGTTGCCTGCCATTCCAGTTTGCATTGATTGACAGCTATTCGCGTGCGAGCAGCTGTCAATCAATGCGTATGGAAAGTGCTGAATACTCACATCGGCCCCCAATAAGTCACGTGTCAAACCGAAATTTCAAATAAATATTTCGAGGCTGGCGTTATATTTCTTAGTAAATTATTCCCCGAGTAGTGAATTCGTGTTTTATATATATATATATATATATATATATATATACATCATAATACCGTATGTTTATATCTGAATATGATATTATATAAGCCCTACACGCATTGTTTACTTTACCTCTCGGTTAGTCACGTGACATATTGGGGGCCGATGTCAGTCTAAATCTGGAAAGTTACGTAAGAGATCGATACCTCGAGTCGTGTACGCAGCGTATGTAACACTACCGCATATCCATATAATACCTATTATAATGACATATTAATTTCCTAATCACATATATTTTGTACTTCATATTTGCTAAGTTTTATGTTTGAAAGTTATCGAAATTATTTTCTGACATAATATTTTTTATAAACTCGTCGATTGTAGCACATATACGCGTAACCATAGAGAGCGAAGTGACTTCGTTCTCTATGCGCGTAACATTCATTGTAGGAATGTACATTGTACATTGTACATCCTACTTATACAAACAAATGCGTATCCGTGAATCTATACTATCACGGTGCTGTTCACTACAGGAAAGGTGAAGATGTTTGCGAGATGATATCTCTCAGGGAGGCTAGTGACAAGTATCCTCAAACCGTTATCGAGTATTTTGAGAAGAAATATATGTGGCCGATATCGTTAACAGACGAATATTAACCACTGTCGTTTTATTATGTTATGTTATATATATAATATAAATGTTAAAATATATACATATATATATATAGATTGTATATACATTATATGAAATAAATATAAAATTCTTTATCTTACAATATATCTTTATTTTACACAGCAATATGTAAATTATTAAAGCCAATGTCTTATACTACTACTACTACTACTACTACTACTACTACTACTACTACTACTACTACTACTACTACTACTACTACTACTACTACTACTACTACTACTACTACTACTACTACTACTACTACTACTACTACTACTACTACTACTACTACTACTACTACTACTACTACTACTACTACTACTACTACTACTACTACTACTACTACTACTACTACTACTACTACTACTACTACTACTACTACTACTACTACTACTACTACTACTACTACTACTACTACTACTACTACTACTACTACTACTACTACTACTACTACTACTACTACTACTACTACTACTACTACTACTACTACTACTATTGCTACTGCTACTGCTACTGCTACTGCTACTGCTACTGCTACTACTACTACTACTACGTTACGTTACTTACAATAAGATTTTCCCATGAGCTCCATGTTCCAAAGTTTCTCTTAGACATACAAATATAATTGATTCGTTTCCAACTTAACCTATTAATTTCACAAGTGTGAATCTTATCTTATCAATACTACCGTCTAACAGAAGAGATATTGCAGTAGAATTTTAGATTTGTTTGTAATGTTTCCATATATGTATTTAATATAATGGATAACAATTCTTTATGTGTATGGGCATTACTTTTTGATGCTATCATATTCACAACTGCTCTAGAAGGGAAAGAATATTCAGGAAAACCAACTTTTTGCATAATAATACACCATGATCAATAACGATCCTATCTTATCAGCTAAATCACTATCTACCTTAGATATATAGTTTGCTAGTGGTGTCTTATTTGATTTTTTATCCCTTCAATCTTTTTTTGATAAGCAATAATTAATTTTTTATGATATTCAGAACTTTCTTATTATTTATTATATCAAAAAAGTAGAATATAAAAATTTAAATTATTTTTCATCCTCTTTCCATGGGTATTAATAATTGTAATCTAGCTACAAAATAAAAAATCTCATTGCTATACCTATATTATACTATGATTTAAACAAGCATGGCTGTCCGGGATAGTGTCCGCGGATGAAAGTACGGATGTGGATGTACGTTGATGTAAGGCAAGTTTTCTGCTATGCAGAACATACATATAAATAATTTGACTATATATATACCAGATATTCTGGTTTATACTTGATATTTTCAACGAAATAATTTATAAAAATTAATTAGAATTATAAAAATATTGTTGTTCGAAATTGAAAAATTGACTGTATACAATTGAAAAATGACTTCACAAATAAATTATTGACTTCCCATTTTTGTGTTGATTGCGCATCAGCGCGACCCCTGGGCTAAGATAAATACAGAAAACAAGTACCCATAAAGATGGGTGTATAATTATCAGTATATTGTAATATATTAGGTGTTATGTATGTGTATGCCCAGCAAACAGTAATAGCCGCATAATAGAAGCATAACAGTATATTTAATAGCCTCAAATGTTTACATTGTGCTATTATGATGCTATTATGCGGCTATTACTGTTTGCTGTATGTCATCGATATATAGAATGTGGATAAGTATGATTAGACTGTTACAGAGATGTATGTAAATTATGATACAGGAATGTCACTTTTATCAATAAAATGGCACCAGTGATTTTGTGTGGATATTATAGGTTGTTCACATCAATTCCGCTTTTGCATTGCTTACGTGAAATCCGTACAGAAAGTGAATCATTTATAGAATATTTTCAGTAAATGAGTCATATTCCTATTTTTCTGTAATCATTTTTGTACAGAAAATGAAATTGAAAAATCCTATTTTTCTGTACAGATGAAATACATATCATAATGAAACTTTTTCTTAATAATAGGTGGCTTATATGATTTCATATTTCTAATATAATATTTATTTCTAATAGTATAGGGCACTTGGATTATATAATCGATATTTTTTTTAATAATACGTAAACAAACCTAAGTTTCGAATACGAAAACAAATATATTTCTCCTTCAAATTAAATCAATACATTAGAACAGAGGTAGTTGTATTTATAATAATGTTTAATTAAATATATAGAAGGATATAGATATTTTTAACATTTCTAAAAAAAATATAAAATATTTGAATATTTATTATAATCAGTTAACAATACAACACCAAGTGTTTGTAGTTACGTAATATTGATACCCTTCTGCAGGTGAAAACGAGGTAACAATAGAATAGGTGTTATGTAATACTATTATTCAGGCATTGATACGATATGACAGTTTGTACACGAGTCTTGGTTTCGGTGATTCACTTAAAACGATGAATAGAGTAACTTTGGGTGATTCTTTTCGGGTACAGTAAAGAATTATTTACCACAATGAATATATATATATATATATATATATATATATATATAACGGGTGATATAATTGAAATATCATGTAATAAAAAAAATATACAAAATGTAAATTGAAAATAAAATTGAAAACGAATATAATGTTGAAACATTTGAACGATAACACTATTTAACAATACGTAATAAACATGTTATAAAGTTATGTAATATCGTTATATAATCTAATGGTGACTTAAATTATACACAGTTACGTTTGAAATTGATGACGATGAAACGAATACGATGTTGATAATGATGATGATGATGATAAAGATGATGTTGATGTTGTTGATGATAATGAAGATGATGATGATGATAATATTGCTGACGATGATGATGATGATGCTGATGATGTTGTTGATGATGATGAAGATGATGATGATGATAATATTGCTGGCGATGATGATGATGATAATGATGATGAAGATGATGATGATGATGATGTAGATGAAGATGATGATGATGTTGTTGATGCTGATGATGTTAATGATGATGAAGATGATGATGATGATGATGATGTTGATGTTGTTAATGATGATGATGATGAAGATGGTGAAGATGATGATGATGATAATATTGATGATGATGATGATGATGATGATGATGATGAAGATGATGATGATGATGATGTTGATGTTGATGATGTAGATGATGATGACGATAACGATGAGGTTTAGAGACGAGGTGATAACGTGAAACGTATACGCGTGTAAGTCTCATCTAAGACGATAACGTATTGCATAATAATTGTATAAAGTCGTATAAATGTGTGTGCGTGTGTGGTGACGACGACGGTGCCGGTACTGGTGACGTGTACGTGTTCAGCGACCAGTGTTGAACACGAACGGTGACACAAGTGGTGCACTAGTTGAACTCGCCGCTCTTAGAAGTAAGTCGTAGTGGTGTTGGTGATGGCGGCGGTGGTGGTAGTGTTGGTGGTGGTGGTGGGACGACGTCATTAGTGAATGTGCGCGCGATACGCTACGCTATTACGCCGGCATTTAGAATATTATACAGATGCCCGACTTTTTCTCTTCTTTTCCGCTTTTCGACGTCGAAGAGTTCGCTTCGCTTTTCGACTTCTTGCGGTTCATGAGGCGCTGCAGCCGGCTGAGCTTGTTCTGTTCTTGAGCTCGAACCGCTTTTTGAAGAGGCGCCTATTCGGGTGATAGATTATAGACTATGTAAAGATTAGACTAGATTTAGATTTAAATTTTTTAGATTTAGACTAGGTCAGATTATAATGTAAATGACACGAGCTTAACAAAGCTTACTTAGCTTACTACGCATAACGATAGTAGAATATTGTACGTAACGGAGAGATTATAGTGAACACTACACAATAGCAGTTGTATATGATGTATCGTTGTATATGTGTTGTATATGATGTATTGAGGAACTGTTATACACCTACGCGGTGCTATGTATTAATCTATAAATCAAGTAAGTAAGTACGTAAGTATATAAGCTAGTAGATAATTTGTATATCAATGTATCGGTAATATCTACATTAGATCTAGAGTAATTAAGTAGAGAACTAATATTAACTTAGGTTTGATGCTTGTTGTAGGATAGATGGACAGGTTGACATGGACGGTTTATAGGGATACCTATAGCGTGTCCATGAGTGCAACTGTCCGTGTGCTACACATAGCAGTGGTGGTGGTGGTGGTGGTGATGGTGGCAGCACCAGCAAACCTTAATTATCTCCGGTATAGAGGATACCGACCGGAATATCGTGGCCGTTTTGTTAACTTTGGAGAGCATCATATTCGTAGCCGGCCGATTGACTACCAACGCCTTCTTACGGATGGGTAGGACGGGTCCTCCTGTGGGGGGCGGGGCGTTAGGGGCGTTAGGGGGCGTTACTAGCGGCCTTAGGGGGCGGGGCTAACCTCCTACTACTTGGATCTCAACTTGCGACTGAGATTTCACTTCTCCCGCGGGCGTGTTGTGTAGACACATGAGGGGCACGTGACATCCGTGTTCTAATCTGTGTAGGCGGGGTGTAACGGGGTTAGGTAGGCGGGGGTGTAAGTGGGTTAGGTACGCGGGGTGTATCTGGGTTAGGTAGGCGGGGTGTAAGTGGGTTAGGTAAGCAGGGTGTAGGCGGGGTGTAACGGGGTTAGGTACGTGGGGTTTAAGTGGGTTAGGTATGCGGGGGGTAACTGTGTAGGCAGGGGTAACTGGGTTAGGAATGAGGGGTGTAACTGGGTTGAGAATGTGAGTGTAACGGGGTTAGGAATTAGAGGTATAATTGGGTTAGGAATGAGGGGTGTAACTGGGTTAGGTACACGATGTGTAACTGGGTTAGGTATGTGAGGTGAAAACCGACGTTCAATGGGTTTCAATGATAAAATAGATTACATCTTGTTTGGACAGCATTTGGGAGAAATCAATACATATATAATATAAACAACAGAAGAAAAGAAATTACAAATAATTTCTTATTGTAAATAAGTATTATTATTATTATTATTATACCTAAATCATTAGAACATTTTTCGCAAACCCACTTCATAAAAAATGCATGAAATATTTTAAAAAAAAATATTGTAGAAAAGAAATGATATTTAAATGTGTAATATTTAAAGAATATATAGTAAAATTATCTAAAAATCGTACTCTTTATTATTATATAGGCGAGAATATAAGTAAGAATAATAAAATGAGATAATAATGTTGAAATAGATGTATGCGTATATCGACCGATCACCTCGCCCCACTCTCTATTAGTACGGTTGCCGTGGTAACCTGATAACAATATGGCCGCCGTCTTCCGTCATCTGAACCCCTAGGACGGCGAGATGCATGTCGAAGATGGTGATCGCCAGCCCGTACACCAGGTTCCACATGTGAATGCAACCGTCCTTAGAACCTAGGGGTAGACGTGAGCGGGGTAGTTGTCTACTTATAGTGGTGGTAGCTGGGCGCGAAGTAGACACTAGCGGGATAGGGTAGTCTATAGTGTACCGGTGTTATTGGTTCAATAGCGTAAACGTTTATTTCTTGTCTTTATCTTATAAGTAGGGTTGGTTAGATTTGAATTTAATAATTTAAATCAAAAATAAATTATTAAAATCTGTATTCTTTTGTATATTTATAAAGGAGATTGCATGCCATCGAAATAATAATTTAGTATCAATATATACTAGTAAAAACTTTAAGCTTAAACTTTAAAACACGATGTTATAACTGGAATAACTAGAAATATCTTGAGATTTAAGACAATGTTGTTGACTGGTTTGGTCTGATTTGAATCGAATGATTTAAATAATAATTTGAATCAACCAATAAAAAGCATGCTTTACATCAACAAAAATTGTTAAATACTTTAATATTTCATTCACTATATTATAAGGAGACATTGGATGAGGAACTACCAAGCTCTGTTATTAATGTTAGTATCAGCATTTAATCACACAATAAAAGCATGATTTAAATAAAAATAATTTATTAAAATCTTAGTCTTTAAATAATTCAATAAAAATCATGATTTTAAACCAACAAATTGTTTAAATCTATATTATTTATAAACTATAACATAAAGGATATTACATGCCATCGAAACAGTAATGTAGTATTATATCTACTAGTAAGTGTAGTATCAACACTTAAATCACCCAATAAACATCACGATTTTAATTTTAACAATATCTATAATGAATTCATATATTAATCGAATAAAATTAAAAAATTATTTAGTTTTTATAGATCAGATATATCAGATATTTGAGGATATTCGCAAATGAGTTATTTCGGATGAATATTGGCGAGTAAGGCGCACAAGTATCTATAAATCCGATACACGCGTATAGACTAATTACGATTGGTTCGACGTCCTTTTCCCCGGACCTAAAGCGGCCGCAATGCCACCGCTCGACCTCGACCTCACCTGAGAGCGCTATAGTTCCGTCGTCGGTGATCTTAACGCAGGTCACGTGATCTGTGTGTCCGGTCAGCCGATGCTCCACCGCCCCCGCCGCCAGCCCCCACACCAGCAGGGTTTTATCGTGA
The DNA here is from genome assembly GCA_964019155.1 of Osedax fenrisi. Taxonomy (NCBI): domain Eukaryota; kingdom Metazoa; phylum Annelida; class Polychaeta; order Sabellida; family Siboglinidae; genus Osedax; species Osedax fenrisi. The sequence continues at coordinate 2,899,745 of OZ025242.1, forward strand.
CTACCGGATACCACGTGCCTGTTGTTCGACGTAATCGCTACGCACGATACGGTGTCCGTGTGTTCCACTAGTACTTGGGCGAGCCGGCCGTTGATAGCCTCCCATATCTGTAGAGCGGAATGTGGGGTTAATAAGGGGGGGGGGGGGTTACTAGTGATGGGTCTTTAATAGGGATGTGGATGAGGCATTCAATGGGGGTAAGTGAGAGTTAATAGCCTCCCATATCTGTAGAGTGGAATGTGGGGTTAATAAGGGGGGTTACTAGTGATGGGTTGTTAATAGGGATGATGCATTCAATGGGGGAAGTGAGAGTTAATAACCTCCCATATCTGTATAGGGGAAGAGGGTGGTTAAAGGGGTTGGCATGAGGCATTTAATGGGTTGAGATGACCATTAATCACCTCCCATATCTGTATAGGGGATGTGGTCTCATTAAAAGGGGTGAGATGATCATTAGTTTATTTCCCTTATTTAAATAGAGGTGCTAAAAAGGTAAGAATACTGTAATCGCCTCAAACATCTAAATACGGGGGCATTAAAAGGGGCGTGGAGTAGCATTAAAAGAGGGAGGTGACAGTTAATCACATTATATATATAACTAGGGTAAAAGGGGGTAATGATAGTATTAAAACGGCGAAACTAGTGTAATTGTGTCCAATATTTAAATAATGTGGAATATCTAATAGCCTCCCATATCTGTAGAGTGGAAAGTGGGATTAATAAGAGGGGGGGTTACTAGCGATGGGTCGTTAATAGGGATGAGACATTCAATGGGGGAAGTGATAATGTTAAAACATTGAAACTACCGTAATCGTGTCCGATATCAAATAAGGTGGGGGGGGCGGGGAGGACATTAAAAGTCACGTAACGACCTTGAGCGATTGATCCACGGACCCGGTCACCAGATACTGCGAATCCCGACTAAACGTCGCCGTGGTGATCTTATCGGCGTGCGTGATCGTCTGATAGATATCGCCGGTGGACATCGACCACAGCTTGAGGCTCTGGTTACCCGCGCCTGACAGGGCGTACTCGGCGTTAGGGGCGACGTCCAGCAGTAGCACAGGTCCGAATAGGGTGGTCAACGTCTCGCCGTTCTCCGCCTTCCATTGTTTGATGACGCCGGCCACTTCGCTCGACAGCACCGTACCGTTCTGTATCACGATCAAGCCGTTGATGCACGACTTGTGTTCCTGCACGTGAAGGTCGTGTAAGTATTACGATATTTATCGCATATATATAATATATTATTGTGAATTAGTGACATTATTTAACTCCACGTATAACGTTACATCACTATCGCGAGTCATAAACAGATCGCCATAATTGTTTCAAATTTCACACCAACCTATATATATGTGTATTTATATACCTAGTATCACGCTTATACTTAACTTATGCATATCGCTGTGAATTAATAGCGTAAAAGTGTATGTCTAGTCTTTCTCTATTATAATATTACGATGATTATCATCACTAGTGGCGTTGTTATACTTGACGTTTACGTATCGCTATTGATGTTGTTATCACCCGCATTGATACCACCATGATAATGCTGTTCCGTATACAATATATCGAAACAGAATAATAGTATTACTTATACATTAATAATAATAATAAAAGAAGAGTATATAACATAATATCAAGTAACTAGTTAACTTACGCTACTAAAATAACCATACCCTAATACTCTTAAAGCCATTTACTTAGAGAGTGAACTTAATAATATTTATTACGCGAATTAAATTAATATTTAAAATATCGATAATTTAAACGTCTAATTATGCAAATGAATAAATGCCGATATAATTTATAAATAAAGAGAGCAGTATTGTTATTATTATCATTATTGTAATTTTTATTCGGTGGAGTACTTTCATCCTATCCTGGAACATAGATCAAGTTTTAAATTATAAGCAAATGGCTCTTCGAAGCCGCTCTCATGTTAAAGTTTACTCTCATGGTTGTAACGAGAGCCATTAAAATTGAATACTATTTTTAAATATATACGAATATACATATATAACATTCGTTGATATACTTCAGTCCTTAAAGTAATGACGATCAGAGCCGGAACGGATTTACCGCCTTTTCATGTCAAGTTATATTTGCTACATTTGATATATCGCTATTTTGATATATCACCCGAAGAGGTCACGAGCTATCGAGGAAACATCGGAATACCATCGTTATCCCGTACGAAGTGACGTGTCGTGCTGGTCGGTGATCTCGTGCGTAACCATGATATTAATGTCAATAATTATTTATATACAGTAGAACTCACGATAAGAATGAAATCACCGATCACTTCGAAAGAGACCACCGTACACCGTATATTATTATTATTATTATTATTATTATCAGATGTAGGCAATGTCAGGGTAATTATAGAAGCAGTGTTGCTTATCGAGACAATTACCCCTATATCGCTATTATAAATCACCCATTCGGAGAGAGAGCGGAAACCTTGAAGTTAGTGATAACGCATCCCATCATCAGACTCCAGATCTTCACGGAGTTGTCGCCGGATCCGGAGGCCGCGAATTGATCGTCTTTGTCCAACGCCACGCAGGTCACCGTGTCGGTGTGTCCCACCAGATTCTCCATGAAGTCGGAGATGTCCAAGTTCCACAGTTTGACGAGCATGTCTTTGGAACCTGCGATATCGAGTTATACGCACGATTATACGCGCGTTTGTACGCTTTTATACAACTTATACAGTACGATTTACGTGCGCAATTGTTTTAAAGTTAATTTATGAACTTATGTTAAATATAATTTAATAATATGCTTAATTACTAATATTATATATATATATATATATATAAATAATACATTTTATATTGATTTATTCAAATAAATTTTAAAACACCCGATATCTTATATCTCACGCGTTTTCGAATATTAATATTGAACTATAGTTCGTATCCGTAGCTCTAAGTTATCACAGACTACAATAGTGGTGTCGCGTACCTGTGAGCGCAGTTTTACCGTCTTCGGAGATAGCTATGCAGGTCACGTGATCCGTGTGTTCGTCAGTGTGATTCATGCGTGTGTTTCGTTTGTAGAATGTCCAAACCTTAACTATATCCTGGCAGCGGCAATATCATCATTATAATCATCATCATCATTATTAGCATCAGCATCATCATCATCATCATCAACATCATCAACATTATCAACATTATCAAAATCATCAACATCAACATTATCAACATTACAGGCCTTATAATCATTATCATCATCATTATCAACATTAGCATATTCATCATCATCATCATCATCATTATCATCATCATTATCATTATTGTCATCATCATAATCATCATAATCAGTATGATCATCATCATCATCACTTTCATCATCATTATCACCATAACTACCACACTCAATATTAATAATAATATAAAGGTTTATTGACTCAATTACAATAGGTACATAATAGGTAGAGAAGGAGGAGGAGTATATCGAATACCTTAGAAGCTGAGAAGATGAAGTTTTCATCCCTCGACAAACTGATGGAATTAACAGCATGTTTGCAGGTAGACATATCCAGTAGTTCCGTGGTTCTCAAATTATAGGTATACACGCAACCTATGGGGGTGGGGATAGGGTGTAGGGGGTGTTTGGGGTTGGTGGACTAATACTATGGGATAGATGTGAGAGAGACTTGTGTTGGGTGAAAATATACACTTTATTATTAAAATCTAAAATATACAAATATTAAAACTATATCTTATTAATATTATTGTTAATTTTAAATAATATAATAAAATACCGAGTATACTTTATCGTTATTGTTTGATATTTTATTTAAGAAAATATATTGTTGAAATTTCTATGTAGTCGTACATATATGGAGAGATATTTGAGAGAAACTGAAAGGTGTTGTAAGAGGTTGAAATAAATATATGGAGATATATGAAAGAAATTGTAAGGTTAGGTAGGGGTGGAAATAACGATATTAAGAGGTATGGGATAAGCTGAGGTGAGGGCTGTTAAATAAAAGAAAAGTAAATGGATGGGAAGAGATGGAAGGCGGGGGTGTGGCTTGATTAGTATATTTAAATTACACACGTATAACATATATACAGTTATACAATTCAAGTATATAATAATGGCGAAGGAAAAAATATATATTTAATATATCTGTAAGTCAATTTCAAATTAAAACTATAATATATAAAAACACGAAATTAATAACTAAACAGGCTTTCGTTTACATCGAATCGAAATGAATTATAATAATAGTTATCCGTCGTTCTAATAGTAATCGGTAGTGGTTATAACCATCACCGCAGGCGATCGCGCAGTGGTGGCAGTCTTTACTAATGAGCAGATCGGTTATAGCTCCCTTATGTCCTTCCAGTTGGTGAACGTCGCTACCGGTCGTGAAAGACTTCACGATGAGGCTGTTATCCGCGAGACCTACACGGGGGGGGGGGCGAATACGTATGCTGAATAGGTGTGTAGGGAGCTGTGAGCTGGGTGTCTATGCGGGGTGGGGTGTGTAGGCGTACGGGACGGAGTGGAGTGTGGGCGTGAGAGTGCTAGCGCGTGTGTGTATCTTAACGTACATATCTATGCGTGTGCGTATGTGTATATGTGTGTACGCGTATGTATATGTATATATGTACACATGTATGTGTGCGGGGTGTGCGGTGTAGTGAAGATACTGCATTATACTTACGCTCATCGAGATGTGTAATTAGTAATTGTTGCACATATTTAGTAATGATTTAATTACTAAATGATGTGTAGGCAGTATACATTTAATGTGATCTAACGTGATCTAATGTGATCTAATTAAGCTTAATATAGAACATATTTATTTTGAATTATAGATTAGAATTTTTTTTTAAAAGTATCTAAATAAAAATCAAGGGTATACGTTTAACTGCTAACAGCTGTTAAACGTACAGTACACGCACGCGCTAACCAATCAAACTATGAGTTCACTATGAGTTCACTATTGTTATCACTTTATATATAAACATTTATTAATTAACAGTACTCCCCATTATTCCTTATTGTTCGTTATTATTATTTATTGTTTTTTCGTTTATGTTACGTTGTGTCATAAACTTTTATTGCTCGTTTGCTCTGGCACAGAGAGCTACGATACTAGGCTGGTATAGCGTGAACTTTAACCTACGATACTAGGCTGGTATAGCGTGAACTCTAACCTATGACCAGGAAGGTGTTATCCACGCTGAGAGCCAGCGCTACGATGCCCGTGTTGATGTTGTCCTCGATTACGTTCAACAGAATGAGGTCGTCGAATGTCCACGTCTTTATTGTCTTGTCGTTGGACGCTATTGGTTAGGCGATCGGTGTTACTTTATTAATTATACTTTATATATTATTATTTATTTATTAAAATTTGTCGTCGACTCAACAAAATGTAAATATTTGAATTCGTCCTATAAATGAAACGAAAGGTAAATAAATTAATAGTAACAACGAAAACTATGTTATTTAAATATAGAGAGTTAGTACGTTATGTAGACATGTAGAATGTTATATAGAGAGGTAGGGTGTTATATAGAGAGGTAGGATGTTATATAGAGAGGTAGGGTGTTATATAGAGAGGTAGGGTGTTATATAGAGAGGTAGGAAATTATGTAGAGAGGTAGTACGTTATGAATTAATGAATGAATAATATTGATGTTATTTATATACTATAAATACATAATAAATATATAATATAGTTATATAAAAGTAAAAAAGAGCGCTTTAATAGCGAGATGTTTTCGAGAAAGAATATCGCGCAAAAAAATAAAATAAGAACTAATGAACAAATACAAAATAAATATGATATTTACGATCGAGCATGTCAACTCCCGTAATGCGTACTATGGATTTGACCCTGTCATTAGTAATCAAAATAGTCTGAGGCCAAATTATATATTCAGCTTTCAGATAAGTTTACAAAGTCTATAAAATCTACAAAGTCTACAATTTCTAATTATTAATTTTGGATGTATCCTACTATATATATATATATGAATGTAATAAATATTTTAAAATTATCATTTTTATAAATAATAGTTATTATTCAAATATACAACACAATGTATATTACCTTTTATTTTATATTAAATTAAGGGAATATACTGGTTATTTATGTCAATGTAATTAGATAGGCTTTTGTTTTGTTGAAAATTTGATACTTTATAGATCGCTTTAACCTATACTATGTTTACATGTTGTAGGTATACGTAAATAACGTAAATACAAAAATACAAAACAAAAGGTTATACGATCATAACGGACGGGTTGCTAATGTAAATAATCGCGAAAAAGGATAAGTTCAACTTGAAGTTAAGTTTTTATAGGCTCACTGTGGGATGCTAAAAAACAAAGCAGAACAAAACTAAACCAATTACACCAAATTACCCTCACATTATGTTATTATTTGATAAATATCAATACAAAATATATATATTTACATTCTCAACCCGTCCGTTATGATCAGACACTCATGTGGTAGTGCGTATATTCGATAAACTATTTAAATAATAAAAAAATTTAAAAAAAATGTATTTGAATACCCATATAACCCCTTAAAGATAAATAGAATATATTAATATACCAAGAATCTATTAATAAAGCAACGATAATACAATTATTATATACTTAACGAAATATAGTGTATTTTCAAATTTATAATAAATATTTAATTAAATGATAATTAATTTATCAAATTTAATATAAACTAATAATATTACATATATATATATATATATATATTATATATTTTATATATTAAACTGTACATGTATTATAATAATTATAATTGTAATACAAACAATATAGAAAAACATCTATTAATTTAAACAGAATATATAAATTAGTATTAATATAAGTTCACGTTTATTAATATTTAATTTTATTAGTTATTTAAATTAATTATATTACAAATAAAACTAGGTATATACACACCTATACACCCTATATTACACCCTATAGTATACCCTATACTACACTATACAGTACAGCCTTACATCACCTTAATGCACCCTTAATGAATGCGAGCGAACCATATACATATCGTCACCCTATAAACGAGCCCCCGCCCCGCCACCACTAAACACTATCCCCGCCCCTAACCTGTCACTAGCACGGTGTTCTTCTGATTGAGACATACGCAGGTGACCTCGGCCGTGTGTTCCTTTCGAATGACCTTCACCTCTCCTGTCTCCAGTACGGTGACGGCGAATTGTCCGTCCTTCAAGGTCGGGCGGTAATCGATTAACTCTCAGTGTCGGTGCGTAGTAGTGGTAGTGATAGTGCGGTAGCGGCGGTTGTGGTGGTACGGTTAACATAATAATAATAGAAAGGTTTATCGACTCAGTTGAAAACGTTGGACGTATCATATGTGCTTCGAGTTGAAATAATAATTACACGAATAATAATAAATTTAAAAAGAAGAAATTATAACGATAACATATACGAATGTAGTCGACGTTTAAAAGTAATACGATATGATAGGGTCCTTAGTTCATCGGGAAGACTGTTCCGGTACTTCGGAGAGGCAATGTTAAGCGAGCGATGTTTACTACGGTATAGTACGACGTCGTATAAACTACTAGGCTAGCCCAGTCGTCAAAGTGTCAGACACTCGATCGGTGGGACGCCGGTTCGAGACCCGTATACGCACCAATAAAATAGAAGCGATCTTCGGTAATCGTGTATACGAAATGATCGATTCTCATTAAAACCTTAATAACAAATGTCTAAAACGTGTTGTATATATATAGATATATAGCTTTAAGTGCACACGCACACAATATAGTATGAAATAGTTCCATAATATATGACAATGTTTTTATAGATATGAAATAACGTTAATTCACAAACAGCTGTAATTACGTATCTCTATACATTTATATGCATACTCTAACCTACATAACACATATTCACGCCCCACGCAGACACCCGTAAAAACATATATAGCTGTACATAACATACTTCTATGCTAAGGACATAAAACCTGACACCCGGATATGATGAATTCATCCGATCTTGTGATCACCAAACAGAGAACAGGTTCCGTATGATGGCTGAGGAGGAGGAGCAGGAGGATGTGAAGTGAGGTTGAGGAGGAGGAGGAGCAGGAGGAGGAAATTGTGAAGTTAGGTAGAGGGGGAAGAGGATATGTTTATGGATAGTATATGAGAAAGGGGAGGATGTTAATAGATATAGAGGAATAGGATAATGAGGAATTGAAGGAGATAGATGAGGAAGATGAGGAAGAGGAGGAGAAGGACATGAATAGTGGTAGGGGAGGAGGAGGAGGATATGGGGCAAGATAGAGAAGAAGGATATGAAATGAAGAATATGAGGATTTATATAATAATAATATAATGTATTGAATATAGAAAATAGATATTCAAAATGACATTAAACGGGAGACAAAACTAATAATAAACAATAAATAAATGTATTAACGTTATCGATTTACATACGCCATAGAATATGTAAATAACGTAAAACGTAGTATGAATAACGAGAACCAGATAACTCGATTACAATAACTGGAAGCGGTGGTAGAGGAGAAGGAGGAACCCACCAGCCGACCTAGTAGTTAGGGTGACGGCCGCCAGGGGTACTTACGTGAGGGTACGTATGAGCTGACCGCTGTTTATCTCGTAGATACGTATGGTGCAGTCGGTCGAGGCGCTGATTATGTAACGATTACTGCGGGTCAAACGCAGCGACGTCAACAGGCTTTGGTGACCTGTGATCGGGGGTCGGTGTTACGGTGGGCGGGGTCGTAGGGTCACGGGTGAGGGTGAGCGAGTGAGTGTTGAAGAAAGTGTGGTTAGTGCATACTCTGTAGGGTGACCATTCGCGGGAGTGCTGCGTGTTCCTAGATTATATTACATATATATATTTATTTAAATGTATATATATATAAATGTGAAATTATAATTAATAGTGTCGTGCTTATTGATAAAAATAACTTATTTCTTGATAATTACCATGTAGCCGGTATAAATAAATATACACGTAATCGTTAGCAAAGGATTATATTTATTTTTAAAATTTAATTAAACTTAAGTTAATTATATCGAACATTCGTCACATAAATGAAGTTATGATATCGCATGTTTGTATTTATCCTAAATATATAATAGGAATAAATATATATATTATATAATAATTAACTATATATTATATAATAATTAACTATATATTATATAATAATAACTATATATATATATATATATTACATATGCTCACATACTAGGTATTGCATACAAACATAAGATATCTCACACGTGAGCAGCCTCTAGGTGTAGCCTAACCGGTGAACGATCGAATCAGCTTCTTCGACGGAATGTGGTACATGACGATCTGAAACCGGACCGTGGTACAGAACAGGTGTTGCCCGTTACGCGTGACCGCGATCTTGTCGATTTCGTCGGCGCACTCCATGGTGGCGACGAGCGGGGTGCGAGGGTCCGGTAGCCACGACGACAACGGTACCAGTAGGGGTAGACTGTACGCGTCGCACCATTCCATGCACTGTTGTACTAGGTTCTCGATATGCGTAGGGTATTGGTCTGCGGGGAGGGGGCGCGGTATAAGGGGTGGTCGACGCGAGGGTTAGCGAGGGGCGGGGTAGGGTATTGGTCTGCGGGGGGGCGGGGGCGGGGTATAAGGGGAGGTCGGCGCGAGGGTTAGCGGCGGGGCGGGGGGCGTAACCTTTCACCTGGCGCAGACGACCGATTAGTTCGCTGGCTAATTGTAGCGGATCCCTGAGTAGTATTTGTTTCGCCTAGTAACGATCAGCAATTGTTATATTAAAAGACGGCGAATCGCGTGACTTTATAATTATCGCTCGTATTACGCCCGCTATAATTACTTTATCTTAATTTAAACGTAAAGAAATTATTAAATTAAAAAATTATAGAAATTAAAAAATGTATTTTTATTTATATTATAAAAACTTCTACTAAACAACGCTGAACGTCGGGCGCGTCTACTATGTGTCACATGACCTGTACGACGCAGCGCAGTATGAGGTGGAGTTCCGCATCGAGCACGTGCGACAACGTCTTCTCCAGAGAACAGATCAGCGACGCGACGCTGCTCGAATGCATCTTAGCTAGCAAGTAGTCGAAGTGGCAGAAACAATGCTCCTTGAACCGGTCTATTTCACCTGATGAGTCATAATGGTGGTGGTGGTGAGTCATACTTGCTTTGAGGATGAGTCATCGTAAGCGATGAGGCATCGATTGATCGGTTGATTAGTTTATTTAAACGGCGTAAATATATAATAGTTATATATCTCCGTATGTATAATAATGGCGCTAAAAAATAAATAAATAAATATATAAATAAATAAATAAATCAGATTTATTATTCCTTTCCAACGGGCAAGGAATAATGGGTAAATTAATAAACAAGTTAATGTTTTTACTAGAATTTCCTCGATCATTATATTTTTGGATAGTCTAGATTCTCATAAAATAAATAAAATATACGTATAATTAAGAATTAAAAAAATTAAAATGACTCTAAAAAGAGAGAAAGTAAGAGATAAATATATATAAATTGTTAAAAATAAAAATGGAGTTGCACCTGAATACCTTACACATATGTATATTTTTAATTATTTTTAAATATTTTTAAAATTTATTATTATTTGTGTAACTATTTATGTGTTTTATTATTTCAACTTGACGCACATTAACGTCCATCGTTTTCTGAGTCAATAAACATTTCTATTATTATTATTTATTATATTATATAAGTAAACGTGAACTTAAATATAACGTATAATACATGACGAATAAATGATGAATCGCCTACGACTATGATTCATCGTGCCTCATTAATGATATGCTGTTAATAATCTTAATGATGTTTATTGCATGTCACTTACTGTTTAGAGAATAAGACCTGGCGCTTTTAATGCAATGTAAGCATTTAGTTATCTCGTATGTGTGTGTTGTATGATTAGAATCGTGTGTGTATATGTGTAAGCATGCGTTAGTATCGATGATTGTAATATAGCTTAGACACGCCCACTACTATAAGCAGACACGCCCACTATATTATACTAAATAAGGCACTCTTTACTTAGCTATCAAACTTAATGCATTATAACTATTACTATAACTATTACTAAATTAATAATTGCAGTTATCTTCTGGGAGTCGACTTCGTTACGAATGGAGTCGACTCCCAGAAGATATACTGACACACAAGGTTCTATATACATACTGTTAATATTGATGACGCGAGATAAGAATTAGTGAGCTTTATACGATTACGTTACATTTATATTCGATAATAGTAACGAGAAAATCAACGAGATCGAATATATATATTCGTTTTCTCCGCGTTATACACTCGTCTGTACTAATTATTAATTTTATGTATCGTATTTTATGTAGTATCGTCAAACTATAAGAATTTTATATTGAATTAGTGTTTAAATAAAATATCATCATGATCATATATATATATATATATAAGATATATAATAGAAGCCTTTTAGAGGAAATAATAATATAAATAATTATATATTTCATACGAAAAAAAATGTACAATTTAAAACTTCTAATAAATATTTATTATTATTATTATTATTATTATATATATGTATATATATATATAGAGTTTTATGTATATATATATATATATATATATATATATATATATATATATATATATATATGTATATATATACATAGAGTTGCATGTGATGAATCGCTACACCGCAGTAGTTACCTGCGTGTAATAACTGGAACCACAGTTCGGACAGTCGCCGCATGTTGTACTTGGTCTCGCTGTACAGCAGAGGCTGCGGACATATAGGTCTCCATTCGGAACAAGCCGTCTGCTCGTCGGTGGAGTATGTGTGTGTGGATAGATAGATGGATGATTTATTTATACGCAAATATAACGAAGATAGTTCTCATTCGTGTTTTAGCGAAATAGTAATACGTAAATAAATAAACGATAGAATAATATATAAGTAAAAAAATAGGATTGTTAGATTAATAAACGTGAAAAACATCCAATAATAACATCTTTTACTTTACTTTTGAAACGGTCTATGTACGTAAAAAGTATTAGATCTCAAGGTAGACCAATATTTACTTATATATATATATATATATATATCAATATATGTACGTACGCACATGTGTGTGTAGGTATGTGTGTTAACGTATGAAGGCTGCTTGTAGGCTATAACTGTACACTAGGTAACAGGCTGATTTAAAGATAACACATCGTTAAAATTAATTCTTTTTTTGTGATATCCGTTAAGCGATACCATTAATTGTTAAACTCGATGAATTTATTTTTATTATCATCATTATTATTATTATATATCAATAAATAATATAAATAGTGGAACTTTTTATCGAAATATCTAATGCAAAACGATGCGTTATTAAATTTACTTAATTATTTCATATTTATATTATTATTATTATTACTATTACTATTATTATATTATCACTACTACTACTATTATCATAGTACAGCTTACCCATACATCGGGGTAAGCCTACCACTCTTACACCTAGGTACACTGGGGTAGCACCCTCAGGGGTACACTAACCCTGTTCTCATTCTGGCCACTTGAACCCGTTGACGAGGTCAGCAGGAACAGTTCCGCGATGTCTTTATGCGTTTGTTTGATGAGATCCACCTGGGAAACGAGAGCGCCACGAACTAGAACCGTGATAGCGGCGAGGACGCAGAAAGGACAGTAAAGAGAGAGAGAGGTCACACGGTGAGGTCATACAGTGAGGTCATACGGTGAGGTCGTATAGTGACATCACATTGTGGGGTCATATAGTGCGAGGTAACGATGTAAGTTCGCAATTAGTGTGAGGTCACAATGTAAGATCACAGCGTAAGGTCACGGTGTAAGGTCACGTAGTGATGAAGGCGTGAAGAGAGAAGAAATGAGTGAGTGTGTGCGAGTGCGTAGCTATCTCTCTCTCCCCCTATCTCTCGTATAACTACTACTAGTGAACTAATAGGTGAAACAAAGGTGACTCAGCTTTATGATGATAGTTTCATCAGTGTATACACACTATAGTATCTAATATACTATAGTTTATACTATACGCTATAGTACTACTATGGTAGAAGGTGGTCTACGTGAAAAGTGCGTCTAGATAGCACGCGATCTAGAGGCGGAGTGATTGGTTTCGAGTCTAAAAAGAAGTAGGTGGCTACGAAATAAGAGAACGGAAGCTACTAGAACATCCGTAATACTTGTATACTTTAATACATCTGTAAAACATGTTCTTATTTAGTTAACGGTGTGACTCGGGCGATACTTATATAGGTAATAGATATATATACCTATGTACAATACTATTATGGTTTCTATTGTTACCGATTAAACGGAATTATAAGAATACTAAATTAATGTGTATATATATATATATATCATATCATATAATATACACTACGTAATATTAGATATCAATAAATTGTATTATTAAAGTATTGAAGTATTATCTGAAATTAATATTCAAATATTTAACAAACAGGAACCTGTAGGAAATATCTAGCGACGGTGGTTTGCCATATCAAGTGATTCGACCAACACAGTAACACCTTCGCATCGATGAACCTCTCCTCTAATAGCATACCTTGTAGGTTTATGATTTAATTGATTTATATTTAACACGAGTCGAAATATTGATTCCGACGAATAGTTTAATAAATTTAGATAATTTATTCAAATTTTTAAATGTTGATTACATATATACATATATTAATGATATATATATATATATATATATATATATATATATATTTTATGATTAAAAAGTATCTACAATAATAAGGTAATTAGATAATCAATATAATGTATTAATTAGTTGCAATATTATAATTGAGATAAGAATATAATTGAGATAAGAATAAAATATAGATTTTAAATGTTCACATTAGGACTATACAGATATATGTACTAAATTATTAATTTAATTACATTATTTAGTAATTAACCAAGTAAATAGACAAGTATATTATAGGTCATAATATTAATCACGATAAATTAAAATTAATTTTATAATTACGATTATATATGAATATTTAATTTAATTTAAATATTTGTAGTCTTCGGGACGTGGATTCTGCGGATTGACATTACCACCGGGGTTTATATTCGCTAAACTATTCCTATGTAAAATACATAATAGTCGATGCGAACTAAACGTATCTAAAGTAGATAATCGTGTTCATTGTGTTGGGCTTACATGTCCTGCGTCACTTATGTAGGGGCACTGCAACGATGGTGGGGATGTAGGGGGGACCAACCAATCAAAATAAATGTTGTGGTAAAAGTGTGGGGGACCAATACATATGAGTTCCCCCTAGGTGTATGACCTATCACGAGAACACATTAAACACTCGGTCTAAATCTGCACTATTTACACTTATTAATTTAATAATTAATTAATTGACAATGGGAGATAAAATAAGCTTGGGTATTATAATAAGCTATTTTAATATATTACCAATACATAGGAGGTCCCCCTAGATTTTAAAGTGGGGGGGGACTTATCCCTCAGTCCGTCCCCCCTGTTGCAGTGCCCCTACACGCATGATAAGTGGTATGAAAACAATACGTGAAATGTAAGCAGCAATGATAGCTCGATTATTTCAAGGATACATATTGTATATATATTTATATATAATTAATCGAGACAATATGTATGTATTGGTATGTACGGATTATATATTTAATTAATTATTTTTTATTAAAAATAGATATAATCCATAATATATATATATATATATATATATATATATATATATAAATAATATTACAATACTTGCATGCGTACAAGCTATTCATTTGTTAATATTATTATTTTTATATAAATAACATAATAATAGCAACTTAAACATTACGTTAATTAGCCATTTTAAATAGTATTACACTATTGTACACTATTGTATACTATTGTACACTATTGTATACCTATTCAGTTAATAAGTGTATAACATACATTAGATGTATAACATATAGCAATGACGTAACTTTCTATGTATTTTAATATTTAGTAAATGGATATGACAATAATATGACCTATAGTTACTTGATGGGGAATGTTGTGTGCTAATATAATAGGTGTTTGATAAATAACTTAACTTTTGTAAATTGCAA
This sequence comes from Osedax fenrisi, assembly GCA_964019155.1. Lineage (NCBI taxonomy): Eukaryota > Metazoa > Annelida > Polychaeta > Sabellida > Siboglinidae > Osedax > Osedax fenrisi. Next base: position 2,914,908 of record OZ025242.1, read on the forward strand.
AATTATGAAGTTATATTATTGTAAAGTATAATATATACATAATATTGATGATAAATAGCTAATTTCTAAAAGAATAAGGAATATTTTTACAATTTACTTTACTAGAAATTCTACTCGACTAACAAGTTTTTATTATATTAATAATAATATTTTAATTTGAATATATTTTATAATTTGAACTCATCAATAACGGAACGCGCTTCACCGAGAGAAGTCACCCGATTGGCTACTGGGCTACGAGTACCTATATCGTCGCGTATCCTCATCCAAAGATTGAAGGGAAAGCGTTGAACGGGACCGCGCCACGACTTAAAGCCGGCGATCTCCATGGCTTCTCCGTTACAGCTCAGCAAGTCCAACAGCTCCATCTCTGACAGACCCGAACACGCAGATGAGATGTACCTTCGGGGTGGTGTATCGATGATGTATGGTGAGTGTAGTCAACTCATATTTAACTATTCACGTGTCTCAGTTGGCTAAGGTAGCAGGTAGACAAGCAGTAGGACGCGGGTTCGAGCCCCGTCCGGACTAATTAAATAAGTCTTAACAATATTTAGAAGCGATCTTATATAAACGCGCATAAATATATGATCGGCTCTCGTTAAAACCATGGATGCCTTAACATGGGAGCGGCTTCGAAGGGATATTAGAACCACATATGGTTATAAGTGAACACTTTATCTAAGTTACTGGATGGGAAGAAAGGACTCCACTAAAATAAAACAATTTCAATTTAAAAATAAACTTATTATATACACATATATATATATATATATATATAAGCCAATTATCTGTTAGGAGTATTCAAATCATATATACCTACTACAATATTGATATAGTTTATGATGTTACTATGCTAGCTCATCGATTGATGATTATGTCCTCCATTAATGTCCTCCCTGAGTCACTCTAAGTACCACTATACGGTGTATATATATATATATATGTATAGTTGAAATCTAGCAGTCGAGGAGAAATATTACATGTGAAATTGTAGTATTGAATATATTCGATTATAAAAAAATACATTTGTTTATTAACTTCTCCATTATTTCATGCTTTACAACATGAAATAATAAATCTGATTTATTTATATATAATCATAATATACAGTGCTAGAGATGTGCCTATAGGTGAGCCCCTATGTATCCTGTATACACATGAATGAATGAATGAATGCATTTTATTTACCGAATATTGGCTATAATAATTGGAGGGATACCCAGAAGCTATGTTTAGCTTATACTAAGGATACCCTTACACCATGAAAGTATGACATCGTTACCATCACCGCAACATTCCATGAGGATTACGCTAGGCTCAAGCGAAGTTAGTTCAATCGTGATAAAGTGTGTCCTTCGCCATTATATAGTTCACGTAACGGCTGTCGAATACGATACTACGCTACTTCTACTATACTTGTTCGCATCCTATGTTCTGAGTAAACTTGTTATGTTATCTCTTCGAGATAAACACGTCCTACTATTATTCCACTTCGCGTATCACTCTAATTAAGATTATTTACTGATAAGTAATCGTCGAATAATATCGAATTGAATAATAATAATAATTAATTAATAAAATAGATATTTTTTTTCTCTTTTTTTTATAGTTCGTATAATTTATTTCGGAGGCTTTAAAATAAGGTGGTATATTTTCCCGTTATCGGCGTCCGTTATCGATAGGGAAACATTCATAAGTGATACTAGCTAATAGCGCACCCACTCACCTAGCGATATGTCCCATGAGAAGGACGCCGTACTTCTTCTCCAGCATGGTCAGCCTCTTCACCAGCATCATCTCGCCGGAGGTAAGCAGGTTGGACACGTCGCCCGAATACGTCGCGGTGTAGCTGTTGTTCCACATCTTCGACTCCTCGAGGATGAGGTCAACTAGGAGAGGGCGAGCTTTGCCTCTTAGGGAGGAACGAACGCATCTCTCCTGTAGGGTGGGGGGGGTAATGGGGGGTAACGGGGGGTAATGGGGGTAACGGTGGTAACTGGGGGTAACGGGACTATACTCTCAATACCCGTTATTATTATACGGGTGCAGTAATTATAATAATTAGTGTATTCAAATATAAACTGATATATTGTATTCGGCGTGCATAAACGAGCCGTTTCGTTATTAAAGGTAAACCCGATGTTAATTTCTGTACCACGTTGATTCGGGTATCGATTCGTATCTATTTTTTCTTTCATGTTTTTGTTTACTTATTTTTTTTGTTTACCTAATAAACTATATATTATTATTATTATTATTATTATTATATACATTCATTAATGTATGTATATATTAGCCAGCATCAAATCAGTAAACAGTAATTAACGAACCCACGGTTTAAGTACGATTCCACTCATCGATTGTATCCGATTTGAGTTAGGCCGGCAAACATTGTCTTATGACATTTAATTTATTTATATTCATGATAAACTCAAAATAAGAAGACAATCAAAACCTTAACCATTATTAGTGAAGAATGTTTTTTAAGATTTTAACAAGGAATATCAAATATTGTTATCTCATTAAATCAAACATTTTAATCGGGTATCTATAGAGTTTGAATCGTATTATATTATCTTGGTATTATTCGTATTTGCACTTATATAAAAAGAGTTGTGTTATAAAACAACGATTATACTTTATTTTATTTGTTTAATTTAATAATGGAATTGATGATTTTTGAAATTATTATATACCTCATATAGAATATATATATATTTGATTATTAGATTTCACTATTAAATTAGAGTGTAATCAATAGAACTAAATCTTACTTAATTATTACGCCTAATTATTACACTAATAATACATTTACGTTATTCGAAATCATCGGCAAAGATGAGAAATATTGTGAAATTGAAAATTCATAGATCAGTGAAATAGAACGAGCCTTACGGAAAAGATAACTTTTGCCGTTGGTCTCTATGTAATCTAAACATAAGGAATCTTCTTTACTAGTACGCGGATAATACACGCATAGAATATGTAGTTAATACACGTTACACACATACAGACATCCGGTACCCCAGCAAACAGTAATAGCAGCATAACAGCATATGTAATAGCCTCAAATGTTTACGTTGTGCTATTATGCTGCGATTATGCTGCTATTACTGTTTGCTGGTACGGTATGCATATTATTATTATTATTATTATCAGATTTAGGCTATGCCAGGGTAATTATAGAAGCAGTGTTGCTCATCGAGACAATGACCCCATTACCCCAATACGCGCACTCTGAGGTTAACCTGATAGTCGGTGAGCTGTCGATGCGAGAGGGCGAGCTGATTCCTCAACGTCTTTTTGAGGTCGTCGTCACTCATAGGGGAAACTTGAACTAAACTCTCAGCGCTATTAGGTTAGTAGGTCAATGCAAGATGTCAACGTAGGGTGTTAAATGCGGAAGGTAATGTAGTAGGTAATGTAGTAGGTAATGTAGTAGGTAATGTAGTAGGTAATGTAGTAGGTAATGTAGTAGGTAGTAGGTAATGTAGTAGGTAATGTAGTAGGTAATGTAGTAGGTAATGTAGTAGGTAATGTAGTAGGTAATGTAGTAGGTAATGTAGTAGGTAATGTAGTATGTAATGTAGTAGGTAGTAGGTAATGTAGTAGGTAATGTAGTAGGTAATGTAGTAGGTAATGGAGTAGGTAGTAGGTAATGTAGTAGGTAATGTAGTAGGTAATGTAGTAGGTAATGTAGTAGGTAATGTAGTAGGTAATGTAGTAGGTAATGTAGTAGGTAATGTAGTAGGTAGTAGGTAATGTAGTAGGTAATGTAGTAGGTAATGTAGTAGGTAATGGAGTAGGTAGTAGGTAATGTAGTAGGTAATGTAGTAGGTAATGTAGTAGGTAATGTAGTAGGTAATGTAGTAGGTAATGTAGTAGGTAATGTAGTAGGTAATGTAGTAGGTAGTAGGTAATGTAGTAGGTAATGTAGTAGGTAATGTAGTAGGTAATGTAGTAGGTAGTAGGTAATGTAGTAGGTAATGTAGTAGGTAATGTAGTAGGTAATGTAGTAGGTAATGTAGTAGGTAATGTAGTAGGTAATGTAGTAGGTAATGTAGTAGGTAATGTAGTAGGTAATGTAGTAGGTAATGTAGTAGATAATGTAGTAGGTAATGTAGTAGGTAATGTAGTAGGTAGTAGGTAATGTAGTAGGTAATGTAGTAGGTAATGTAGTAGGTAATGTAGTAGGTAATGTAGTAGGTAATGTAGTAGGTAATGTAGTAGGTAATGTAGTAGGTAATGTAGTAGGTAATGTAGTAGGTAATGTAGTAGGTAATGTAGTAGGTAATGTAGTAGGTAATGTAGTAGGTAATGTAGTAGGTAGTGTAGTAGGTAATGTAGTAGGTAATGTAGTAGGTATTGTAGTAGGTAATGTAGTAGGTAATGTAGTAGGTAATGTAGTAGGTAATGTAGTAGGTAATGTAGTAGGTAATGTAGTAGGTAATGTAGTAGGTAATGTAGTAGGTAATGTAGTAGGTAATGTAGTAGGTAATGTAGTAGGTGATGTAGTAGGTAATGTAGTAGGTAATGTAGTAGGTAATGTAGTAGGTAATGTAGTAGGTAATGTAGTAGGTGATGTGGTAGGTAATGTAGTAGGTGATGTAGAGGTAATGTAGTAGGTAGTGTAGTAGGTAATGTAGTAGGTAATGTAGTAGGTAATGTAGTAGGTAATGTAGTAGGTAATGTAGTAGGTGATGTAGTAGGTAATGTAGTAGGTAGTGTAGTAGGTAATGTAGTAGGTAATGTAGTAGGTAGTAGGTAATGTAGTAGGTAATGTAGTAGGTAATGTAGTAGGTAATGTAGTAGGTAGTGTAGTAGGTAATGTAGTAGGTAATGTAGTAGGTAATGTAGTAGGTAATGTAGTAGGTAATGTAGTAGGTAATGTAGTAGGTAATGTAGTAGGTGATGTAGTAGGTAATGTAGTAGGTAGTGTAGTAGGTAATGTAGTAGGTAATGTAGTAGGTAGTAGGTAATGTAGTAGGTAATGTAGTAGGTAGTGTAGTAGGTAATGTAGTAGGTAATGTAGTAGGTAATGTAGTAGGTAATGTAGTAGGTAATGTAGTAGGTAATGTAGTAGGTGATGTAGTAGGTAATGTAGTAGGTAGTGTAGTAGGTAATGTAGTAGGTAGTGTAGTAGGTAGTGTAGTAGGTAATGTAGTAGGTAATGTAGTAGGTAATGTAGTAGGTAATGTAGTAGGTAATGTAGTAGGTAATGTAGTAGGTAATGTAGTAGGTAATGTAGTAGGTAATGTAGTAGGTAATGTAGTAGGTAATGTAGTAGGTAATGTAGTAGGTAATGTAGTAGGTAATGTAGTAGGTAATGTAGTAGGTGATGTAGTAGGTAATGTAGTAGGTAGTGTAGTAGGTAATGTAGTAGGTAATGTAGTAGGTAATGTAGTAGGTAATGTAGTAGGTAATGTAGTAGGTAATGTAGTAGGTAATGTAGTAGGTAATGTAGTAGGTAATGTAGTAGGTAATGTAGTAGGTAATGTAGTAGGTAGTAGGTGATGTAGTAGGTAATGTAGTAGGTAGTGTAGTAGGTAATGTAGTAGGTAATGTAGTAGGTAATGTAGTAGGTAATGTAGTAGGTAATGTAGTAGGTAATGTAGTAGGTAGTAGGTAATGTAGTAGGTAATGTAGTAGGTAATGTAGTAGATAATGTAGTAGGTAATGTAGTAGGTGATGTAGTAGGTAGTAGGTAATGTAGTAGGTAATGTAGTAGGTAATGTAGTAGGTAATGTAGTAGGTAGTAGGTAATGTAGTAGGTAATGTAGTAGGTAGTGTAGTAGGTAATGTAGTAGGTAATGTAGTAGGTAATGTAGTAGGTAATGTAGTAGGTAATGTAGTAGGTAATGTAGTAGGTAATGTAGTAGGTAATGTAGTAGGTAATGTAGTAGGTAATGTAGTAGGTGATGTAGTAGGTAATGTAGTAGGTAATGTAGTAGGTGATGTAGTAGGTAGTGTAGTAGGTAATGTAGTAGGTAATGTAGTAGGTAATGTAGTAGGTAATGTAGTAGGTAATGTAGTAGGTAGTAGGTAATGTAGTAGGTAATGTAGTAGGTAATGTAGTAGGTAATGTAGTAGGTAATGTAGTAGGTAGCGTAGTAGGTAATGTAGTAGGTAATGTAGTAGGTAATGTAGTAGGTAATGTAGTAGGTAATGTAGTAGGTAGTAGGTAATGTAGTAGGTAATGTAGTAGGTAATGTAGTAGATAATGTAGTAGGTAATGTAGTAGGTGATGTAGTAGGTAGTAGGTAATGTAGTAGGTAATGTAGTAGGTAATGTAGTAGGTAATGTAGTAGGTAGTAGGTAATGTAGTAGGTAATGTAGTAGGTAGCGTAGTAGGTAATGTAGTAGGTAATGTAGTAGGTAATGTAGTAGGTAGTGTAGTAGGTAATGTAGTAGGTAGTGTAGTAGGTAATGTTGTAGGTAATGTAGTAGGTAATGTAGTAGGTAATGTAGTAGGTAATGTAGTAGGTAATGTAGTAGGTAATGTAAATGTAAATGTAAATAGTTTATTATACACTGCATTAATGTTTTATAAACATTCTTAGAGTGTGAACGAATAAATTAAACAGAACAAATATTACTAATTGTTTTTAGCATTTAAAAACATAACATGATAAATATATACATACATATATGTGTATATAAATATATAAACGTATATAAATAAATATACACAAATATACAGATACATACAATACTTTCGTATATGTTATAAACTTTAGAATATTATTATACAATTATTACAATCAATAGTTATTTAATATATAACGATGTAAATGTTTCTTGAACGTATAATGGTTAATCATATTCTTAATGTTGGATGGAAGTTTGTTCCAAAGGTAAGGGGCATACCACCGATAAGATAGCTCGCCATATATTGAAGAATTAATTTTAGGTAGTTCAAGGTTAATTGTAGAATTAGATCTCAATTGTGAGTTATTAATAGATAACTGTAGCATATTATATATATACATAGGTTTCTTAAATACTATAGCTTTATGCGTTATAGTGAGTATTTTATATATAATAGATTGCTTAGTATTATGCCAATTGATTTTAGAACGAAGTTCAGAAATACTTGTAGAATAATCAGTATAAGGAATTTTAAATATAATTCGAATGCACCTATTTATAATGGAATCACATTTTTTTAGTAATGTAGTATTAATTTTATAAAGAAAAGAGTTGCAGTAATTTAGTTTAGAAATAATTAGTGAAGTAGATAATATTTTAGCTGTATTTAGTGAAATGAAAGGGCGAATTTTTTTTAAATTGTAAACATTATATGATGCAGACTTAAGTATATCTTTTACATGTATTTCAGTCGATAGATCTTGTGAAATAGTTATTCCAAGATACTTTGTACTAGTAATAGGAGTAATATTATCTGTACCGATATAGATATTTGGAAATGCAGTGCGAGTTCTAGAAATATTAATTAGTTTAGTTTTATTTGAATTTATTAGTAAGTTATTATTAGTAAGCCAGTTAGTAGTAGAATTAATACAGTCTTGAAAATAATTATTTTGTGTAGAGTTAGTTGCAAATGTGTGTAATACAATATCATCTGCATATATATTATATTTTAGTAAAGTATATGATTGGAGTAATTTTGATAAAGGTCGTAGATATATAGAAAATAGAATTGGAGAAAGGACAGAACCTTGTGGGACACCGAAATTTAGTGGATAGGGTTGAGAAAATGAAGAATTAATTTTAACAGAGTATGTTCTAGTAGTAATGAAAGATTTAAACCAATTGAAAGCAGTTCCAGTAATACCAATATTGGAAAGTCTAGATAGTAATATAGTAAAGTCAATGGTATCAAATGCAGCAGTCATATCAATAAATAATAATTGCAAAGATTTGTGGTTGTCAAGTGAATGGTGAAGGCTATCAGTAAGTGCAATAATGGAAGTTTCAGTACTATGATGTTTACGGTATGCACTCTGGTAATTATCAAATAAATCATTATAGTCAAGATAAGATATGAGCTGTTTATAGATAACTTTTTCTAGAATCTTTGAGAGTAATGGTAATTGAGATAGAGGTCGATAATTAGATAAAATAGAATCATCTAAAGATGCATTTTTTAAAATGGGAGTTATTATAGCATGTGTTAATTCAGGTGGTATAATGCCAGTAGTTAGTGAAATATTAATAATTTTATGATATAGAGGTGTTAAAGTGTTAATAATTTTTTTAGTAATAGAGAGAGGTAATGGATCATTTGGTGAAGTACATTTGGCGGTAATTATCAAATTATATATTTCAGTATGTGTTGGAGTTATGAAATTATTAAAATTATTATTGGGAAATGAACATGTATCAAAACAATTTATATTGATAGATTTATTTACAGATTTACTTTTCGAGATATTATCACATATGTTGGAAATTTTATTATCAAAGAAATTTGAGAATTTATTAACTAGTAGATTATTTTTTTGAGGAGGAAAAGTTTTTCTTTTGTTCCTTCCCATTAATTGATTAGTAAGTTTAAAAAGTTTTTTAGAATCATTTTTATATAAATTAATTTTATTATTATAGTACATTGTTTTTTGAGATTTCATTTGTTTACGGTATTGAGATCTAGCAAATAAGAAATTATCATGATTAATTGTATTTTTATTTTTATTATATATTTTGTTTAATATGTTAGTATTTTGTTTATAAGTATGACATATATGATTAAACCATGGTGTTATAGAGTATATTTTAATTGTTCGGTTATTAAGTGGTGCATATGTGTCTAGAAGATTAGAAAGTGTATTATTAAGTGCAGTTATAGTAAAATTATTTATGTCAAGATTAGATAGAATATCAAGAGAAAATTTAGTTAAGTCTATATTACGTAAATGTCGATAGGATAATAATTTAGAACTTATATATTTTTTTATATTTAATGTACATTTAATAGCATAATGATCAGTTAATAGTGTAGAATTAGTTGGTTGTTTAGCTAATAGAATAGAATTATTATGAGTAAAAATAAGATCGAGTACATTTCCAGAAATATGTGTAGTTTCAGTAACATGTTGAGATAAACATAATTCATTACAGATATCTTTGAATTTATTATGGGGATATGATGTAGAATTAAAATGAAAATTAAAGTCACCAAGAATTATAAGGAAAGGGCTAATGTGTTGATGTATTAGATCCGAAAATTCTTTAAAAAATATTATATGGTTATTATTTGGAGGTCTATATATAGTGAGAACAGTTATTATTTGAGATTGGGATGTTTTAAATTTTACAAGAAGTACATCACATAGAGTCATATTAATTCGAATTTGAGAAAGTATAGTATAGTTATTATTTAAAAGTAAAGCAACACCACCACCATTTCTACCATCACATCTAGGACTATGTATAAAATTAAAATGTAATGGTTCAAAATAAGAAGGAGTAACATCATCTAATATATGGAGCCAAGTTTCTGTGAGTGCGATTATTGATGATTTAGATTCTATTATATATTGTGTGATGATATCAATATTAGCAACTAGTGACCGACAATTAATGAGGGAAGTAATGTTTTCATTGCTACATACCGATAGTCAATTAGATTTATTATTTGATTTATTTTTGATTGATGTGATATATGTATCGTATGATTTACTCCATGTGTTCAATTCATTTATGGACGGTAAATATGGAGAACAGTTCCAATCAAGTTTATTTGTATCATTATATGGTCTTAGTTCATAAGTATTAGTTTTTAAATTTAATGTACATTTATAGTTTAAAATTAGCTTAGATTTAATAGCATGATAAAATATATTACCATTTCTTCTAACATCAGCGGATAAATTGTCATGAATAAATAATTTATTAAATTTATTATCTAAAGTTTTAATAGTCGAGTTAAGATTTAAAAATTCTGATTTTGCAAACACAGTAGTGAAATTAATTATACATACTTTATTATTAAAGTGTACTTTAGAAATGGTATTTAAATCAATGTTTAATATTTTTAATAAATCCTTAATGTAGTTAGTATTTAGATTACTACTGTCAATTTGTTTAATAATGGCCGAAAATAAAGGAATATTTAATAATGTAGTAGGTAATGTAGTAGGTAATGTAGTAGGTAATGTAGTAGGTAATGTAGTAGGTGATGTAGTAGGTAATATAGTAGGTAGTGTAGTAGGTAATGTAGTAGGTAATGTAGTAGGTAGTAGGTAATGTAGTAGGTAATGTAGTAGGTAATGTAGTAGGTAATGTAGTAGGTAATGTAGTAGGTAATGTAGTAGGTAATGTAGTAGGTAATGTAGTAGGTAATGTAGTAGGTAATGTAGTAGGTAATGTAGTAGGTAATGTAGTAGGTGATGTAGTAGGTAATGTAGTAGGTAATGTAGTAGGTAATGTAGGATGGACATGTAGGAAGTAAACGTAAGAAGTAAATGTTGGAGGTAAATGCGGGAGGTAACTAATAAAAGGGTGTACAACGAAAGTTTAGCTTACTAATATCAATACACATATATATTATTATTATAAATTTAAACACTAGCGACTTCGACGCAAACTAACAACACGAATTTGCCGAGGAATTGCTGAGTAAGTTCGCTGTTTTGATCGGTCGTGGAAAAAGAAAGAATGATATGCACTTTGGCCTGCAACTTAGCGGCCAGCCAGTTGATTTGCACGTCTCCTGGCTTTGTAACGTATTATATTAGTGGTATAACTGTAGAGGTTTAACTAAATGTAAGCTGTGTTAAGGTTTATGTTTAAGTAAGTCTAAGTTGTGTTAATAAGTGCATACTTCGCGCGTGTACTATAAATTATTATAATATGTACTATAAAAAGGTCTATATAAATTTATATTCAATTATAGTATATTTTAATATTCTATATATTTAATAGTATATGGTATTATATTATTAGTGTATGTATGTATGTATGTATATATATATATATACATATATATATATATATATAATACTTATATAATATATACATATATAATACTGATGTATATATGTATCTATTTGTGTGTACGTATGTGTGATACACAGTGGGTGCCTCCATATATACTTGGTTATATCACTTATAAGTGCTAAAATAGCTAATTATCTATATATATATATATATATATATATATATATATATATATATATATATATATACTATGTTATCTTTACCTATATACTTCCTGTGTATTGATCTCACATATGTATTTGTATGTGTATGGGTGTGTATATAAATATATATATATATATATATATATATTTATATGTGTGTATGTGTGTATGCGTATATGTATGTGTTTGAATATGTATTTATGTGTGTATTTGTGATGACTTGTATATAAGCTTGTATGCATGTATGATTCAGATGGAGTAGAGTATTCAAAAATGGTACATTTAGAAAAATCATATTGTAACATATATTTGTTGATTACACACTTATGTAGTAGGCACCTTTTTCCCACGTCACCATACCGAAAAAACACCTTTATTTCAGTCTTTTCTTTAATATTTTATAATTATTATTACTTAATTTGTATATTATGTATTCTATATGTATATACTTTACATATATTTTACATAATACATAGCATTTTTTAATAATATATAAAATCTACCATTAAATGTATTCAAAAAATAAAAATTATTAGGAAATAAAAATTCCTTCCAGGAAAGTTATCATAATCCAATTTAAAAAATATAAATTTTAATAATGAAATATTGAAATAAAATATATTTATTAAGATTTCAAATTTCATTTTGTTGTGTAAATATTATTAGTATACAAAATCATGAGTTATATGTATTGTATATTTAGTAAATATTATTTACTTCAACATAGAATTTATATGTGTAGGGAAATTCTTGCTAGAAAATCGCTTCCTAGCAAAAATGTGAGGATATTATTTCCGGAAATACTGGTAGTGGGATACCCCCTTAATACATAATAATTATATATTACATACATATATAATACCAATGTATGTTCGTAGTCGTGTATGTATACGTATGTGTAATACACAGTGGGTGGGTCACATCTACTCGGTTTTATCATTCATAATGTTTCGGTGTGTGTAAATCACAACTTATTTATATTCGTTTACTATTATTTATATATTTCTATCCATTTATTTATTGTTATCCATCGTTTTGAATCTATTCAATAAACTATTATCTATCTATCTATATATCTATAAGTGCTAACACAGCTAATACAGCTCTATACATATCTACCATTCCAAGAAACCAAAAGTTGGTTCAAGACTTAGGTAACTTAAGTCATATTGACTTAAGTCAAAGTTGCTTCAAAAGTTAGTAATCTGTGATAAATTGAACCAAGTATGGACCAAATAAAACTTAAGTCAGTGATCCAAGTATGGACCAAATACAACTTAAGTCAGTGAACCAAGTATGGACCAAATAAAACCTATATAACATATGTTATACGCGTCCATGTGCGCGAGTGCGTGTTCGTACCTTATTCTGTCTGCTTCCCTTGAGTCTCTCGATGCCGTCCAGTACGATCACCAGGTGTTTCCCCGACTTCGACATGCGGTTCAAAAGAGAATAGTAGTAGCCGAACAGTCGTTCGAGGTCGTCCTAGAGGTCGCGGGCGGGTTCAAACGATAGTACGGCGGATAGTGGCGCCACCTACCTGTACGAGATCTATCTGCTGGTTGACGATGAAGTCTATCTGGGTGCAGATACCGGACACGATGTCCTTGAGGGTCTGCGAGCGCGGCGTCAAGCCCACGTACCGGGTTATCTAGTGGCAGGGGGCGTGGCTTGAGTATGTAGTGGAGTGGAGGGGGCGTGGCTTGAGTATGTAGTGGAGTGAAGGGGGCGTGGCTTGAGTATGTAGTGGAGTGGAGGGGGCGTGGCTTGAGTATATAGTGGAGCGAAAGGGGGCGTGGCTTGCGTATGTAGTGGAGTGAAGGGGGGCGTGGCTTGAGTATGTTGTGGAGTGAAGAAGGGCGTGGCTTGAATTGTGTGTAGAGTTATCTTATAGAGCAATTGGGGCCTGGAGTGTGTTGTGTCTATAATGTATACTGACCATTGTACAGTGTATAGTGTAATGTATACTGACCATTGTACAGTATATAGTGTAATGTATACTGACCATTGTACAGTGTATAGTGTAATGTATACTGACCATTGTACAGTATACACTATAGACCGTGCACTCTACACTAAGCCGGTTCGGCTCAGCAACATTTTGTTGAAAATTGAGGTATCATTTATTATTTAATGTTTGGAGTATTTCTTTCACAATGGTATAATTTTTTTTTCATATGTAGTATTCGACATGCATCAGAGCTTTTAAAAATGCCTATAAATATTTGTATATAGAAAAAATACCACTATTACCTATATTGAAATCATATGACAATTACATTATAAATAATTAATTTTCAAATTTGTATTCAATTTATTATACTTTTTAACCACGAACCTTCGTAATAATACACATTTTTATATTTTTTATAACCCCAAACCATTTACTAAATGACAAATAATCACATATATAGAATCGGTTAATATTACTGATATAAATAATAACTATAAAGGTATTCGAAGATGGGATATAGGTACTAAAATGAGATTTTATATATTGATGCTATTATAATAAAATTTATATATTTGGAATACTTATCAAATTCTATAATAGAAATCATATCTTAGTTTTTTTTAATTTTTATTATAAAAAAAATGATGACCACAATTGTGCAAAAAAAGTGGTAAATATGTTAAATGTTGTAGATAGAAATTATGAATGTATTAATTTATTTATAATACATATTATTACATAACTCATTCAATAATGAATATTGTATAATGAAATTAACATAATATATTTATTATATAGCTATGTAGATATTTATAGAAATAACAAAATTATCAGCATTTCTGACCAATATCGGAAAATTTGGGATTTTTTTTATCTAAAATTAATATAATTTATATTTCTACAAAGCTCTTTTTTATATTATCGTGGTGGTGGTGTTTGGCTGACAGGCGTTGCTACGTCGCTAACCAGAATGGTGTTGTCGTGCCCGAACATGTTCAGCGCCTCGAAGCAGCAGTTCGCCAGGATGGAACCTTTACCGGAGCCCTGCGGCGCGTACACCAGTATCGCCTGGTGTTCCTGCGTCTCGCCGTTCTTCAGCAACGACCTTGAGAGGTGAGCGGCGTTATTTCATTTATTTGTGTACATCGAAATCAGTGTCTATATACTAATATAATAGTTTATCGATTACGGAAAACGATAGATTTTATTAAACGTTTACGGTGTTCGCGGGCGTCGATAAACTGTTATATATTATCACAGAGCTAGAGAGAAATATCTCTAGCTCTATGTATATTATCACAGAGCTAGAGAGAAATATCTCTAGCTCTATGTATATTATCACAGAGCTAGAGAGAAATATCTCTAGCTCTATGTATATTATCACAGAGCTAGAGAGAAATATCTCTAGCTCTATGTATATTATCACAGAGCTAGAGAGAAATATCTCTAGCTCTATGTATATTATCACAGAGCTAGAGAGAAATATCTCTAGCTCTATGTAACTATTGTCATCGGTGTGTTATAGTAATGGCGGCGCCGCGTGACCTACTTTATTCTGTTCATCGTGGTCTCGTCTTCGAACGTCTTCCTCGCGTACAGATTCGAACAGTGGATACCGTGCACCAGCGCCTCGGTGAACACGTGACGTTTCAACGGACTGTAGAGGTCATGGTAGAGGTCATGGTAGAGGTCGTGGGAGATTATACGTGGTAAAGGTTGTAGTATAAGTTGTAGTATAAAAACAGTTGCAGTAGATATAAAATACCGTTTATAGTATATATATATATATATGTATATATATATATATATATGTGTGTTTTAGTGCATTTTATATATTTATATTTAAGATGTAGTAGAATAATGATGAAATCTATTTTTTTTGTATTTCTTTGACTCTTATTTCATAAATTTTTCATATTTTATATCGGGTAGTATGGATACATTTTATAACTCCTAATGTTACTAGGGTATATACACACTAGGGTATATACTATTGGCGACAGTATATTTTCTAGTCATAATCTTAAATGGATGAAAGACTCGATAAACTCTGCTTCTTCCTTCACCTAGGCAATTGCTAAATCTAATTTTATTATTATTATTATATATATATATATATATATATATATATATATATATATATATATAAAATAATATTAATAATAATATCTATTAGAAGAATTGTGTTTGTTTTCTATTTCGTTTTCTAGTGTATACCGTTAATATGCCTTTTCCACCTAAAGACCTATACTATAACATAGCTTATTTTCTATCGTAGTCGTGCAATACATGTACGTCGATATCACAGTTGATGGGGTCAAGGTCATGGTGGTGGTGGGCTAACCTCCTGATGCCCAACAATAGCTTATTGTCTCGTCTCTGCTCGACCATAGCGCTGATCTTCTCCACTATAGTCGTACAGAACTCCTGAACGTACTCTGCGTGTTGTTGACATGAGTCGGGCGCTAGACCTTCGCTCTTCCACTCGACCTTGAACTCGCATCTGTGAGGGTAGGGGTCGGGTAGTCAGGTAGTCGGGTAGTCGGGTAGTCAGGTAGTCAGGTGGTCGGGTAGTCAGGTAGTCATGTGGTCGGGTAGTCAGGTAGTCAGGTAGTCAGGTAGTCAGGTAGTCAGGTAGTCAGGTAGTCAGTTAGTCAGGTAGTCAGGTAGTCAGGTAGTCAGGTGGTCGGGTAGTCAGGTAGTCAGGTAGTCAGGTAGTCAGGTAGTCAGGTAGTCAGGTAGTCAGGTAGTCAGGTAGTCAGGTAGTCAGGTAGTCAGGTAGTCAGCTAGTCAGGTAGTCAGGTAGTCAGGTAGTCAGGTAGTCAGGTAGTCAGCTAGTCAGGTGGTCGGGTAGTCAGGTAGTCAGGTAGTCAGGTAGTCAGATAGTTAAGTAGTAGTAGTAGTAGTAGTAGTAGTAGTAGTAGTTGTAGTAGTAGTAGTAGTAGTAGTAGTAGTAGTAGTAGTAGTAGTAGTAGTAGTAGTAGTATTAGTAGTAGTAGTAGTAGTAGTAGTAGTAGTAGTAGTAGTAGTAGTAGTAGTAGTAATTCATTTTCTTGTAATATGAATAAATGAGAATATAATGGATGCCTTAAATGCATGATGCAATGCCTGTATTGTTATTAATGGTATATAATTATGTAATATTATAGGTATCTGACTATGTGTGTGTGTGCGTGTGTGCGTCGTGTGTGTGTGTGTATGCGAATGTATGTAATGTGACCTATATATATATAGACACCCAAGTGATAATTATCATTATTAATATTACAATTTATTCTGATATTTACAATATAGATTAATAGTATATATATATATAAATATATATTCTTTTTGTTATTGTAATTTAATTTT
>OZ025242.1:2931517-2939017 GCA_964019155.1 Osedax fenrisi
ACGCATGAACCGAGCACGCCACATCACGTGATGCTATTATCGCCGTGATATATTCTCGCGGTTTATCGCGGTTTAGCGAGGCTCCATCGAGCTATCCTCTAGTAGTATTTAAATACGAATATTTTGATTTGCCGGTCACCTAATGTATCGCCACATTGTTTATAGATACTGAGCGCGCTTGATTAATATGTTTTTATTAATTATTTACACGCATACAATTGATGTGTATATTTTACGATATAAATGTACAACGCGATACACAATGTATAATTCCGATTCGTGTTATATACATTACTATTAAGTACATTATTAAGTACATTATCGTGATTATAAGTTATTAATTGCCGACATCGATGACTTCATTT
The DNA here is from genome assembly GCA_964019155.1 of Osedax fenrisi. Lineage (NCBI taxonomy): Eukaryota > Metazoa > Annelida > Polychaeta > Sabellida > Siboglinidae > Osedax > Osedax fenrisi. The sequence goes on from OZ025242.1 coordinate 2,931,883, forward strand.
ATTAAATACGCCCACAAAATCGTCATCGTATAATTGTCGCTGGAAAATAATCGGCGAAACGGTCGAATTTAGAAATAAATTCGCCTTCTTCCCGTTGCGGGTTGCGCTAATAACCACTTCCGGTGTTGTTAATGACCGCTGTCCATCGGCTGTAAACCATTACCCATATCACGTGACCCGATGTCGCGTCTCTAGCGACGATAGTTGTCATAGCAACAGCCGCCACCGACGTCAACGCTGGTCCGTTTACATCGGGTATAGCCAATGCCGTACCACCGAAGTGTCACGTGATGTAAAGGTGTCCGGTGCGAGTGTGCGAGTGTGACACGTGCGTATATGCGTGAGTGTGCGCGCGTACGTGTGTGTTCATGCCGCCCCCTGGATGTGAACGGTAACGTGAACAATGACCCCCCCCCTATTGGCACGAGTGATGGTGTGATTTTGTATCAGTTAAGTTGGACACGTAGACAGGTGGACAGTCTGTCAGTCGGTACCCCAGAAAAATGTAATAGCCTTATAATATCAGCATAACAGCATATTTAATAGCCTCAAACGTTTACATATGCTATTATACTGCTATTATGTTGCCATTAAATGTATATTATGCTGCTATTATGAGGCTATTACTGTTTACCGGGACGTTGCGTACATATGACTGTGACACGCCCACATGTCCATCTGTCTACGCTACAAACTGCCGAGTGAACACACACAGTGCGCTGTTCTTACATGTAAACTTCTCGCCGCCATTCGCTGAGTCGGCATCCGAATCCTCTCCTTCTGCGTGGCGTAGCGTTCGAGTGAAAGGGGCGTATTAATGAAAAATATGGGCGTGGCTTTAATACGTGATTTATTAACACGCCCCTTAACTTTAAAAGTTATAGTATATCGATGATAAGTGATTTGAAATGCATTTAGTTCGCTATGAATAATGCGCATACATTTTTTTCGAGACTATTATTTTTCAAAAAGTATGTCTTTTAAAATTACGTACATTTGATGTATTATTTATTTTAAAATGTTTTATTAACTACAAAATCACGTGGTGGTTATAGGCGTCATGATAAGGAAACAAAAATAAATAACTAAAGTACAATAAAAATGAAGGAAAAGGGAGGGTAGGGTAAGGGGTAGGTTACAATGTTAATAGGTGCGTGGAGAGTTTACATTTAAATAGTGACAGGCATTTTAAACACCTAATGTCATATGGTAGAGCATTCCAGTATTGTGGAGCTACCGCAGAGAAAGCAGATGCAGAGGTTAATTACGTAGAAATCGGTCACGGTGTATACACATATATATATATTAGCACTCTATTTCGGTGACGTATGGTATGGTTGTATAGCGCAGTGTAAGGCATACTATGGACATACTATAAGGTATACTATGGACATACTATAAGGTATACTATGGACATACTATAAGGCATACTATAAGGCATACTATGGACATACTATAAGGCATACTATGGACATACTATAAGGCATACTATGGACATACTATAAGGCATACTATAGACATACTATAAGGTATACTATGGACATACTATAAGGTATACTATGGACATACTATAAGGCATACTATGGACATACTATAAGGCATACTATGGACATACTATAAGACATACTATGGACATACTATAAGGTATACTATGGACATACTATGGACATACTATAAGGCATACTATAAGGTATACTATGGACATACTATAAGGTATACTATGGACATACTATAAGGCATACTACGCGGCTGACTAGACTCAGTACGTGCGCTTGCACCAGTATCAACCTGAGTGTTTGTGATCGTCGAGATATTTACAGATGGCGGCGAATTCATCCTCAGGGATCTTGAGAGGCAGAGGTACCGGTCCTCTCTTGTCACCCAGTAGACACTGATCGTATGATGTCAAAGGTTAGATTATATATATATATATATATATATATATATACATTTAATATCGGTATATAATCAACTAGTAGCGGGTTTTCAATGGATTGTGACACTTATTTATCTCGCTGATATGTTTTTGCAAATACATTTTTAATAAGTGTTCTTTTTCGCTCGTTCATATTATATCCATTTTTAAAATTTTATATTTATACGATTTTATATTTTCATAAAATAAAACCACGATACAAAGATAATACGTTCTATATCAGCATCATAGAGTTCGCAGTATTCGTTATATTTTTCCTATTACCTTAATATCAGGTTATTACGAACACACAGATATATGTATCCGTTATAATGTGGTTATTGTTTTCATTTCAATTGTGATCGTCTGCTCTCATTATTACTAAAATCTCAAATAGTTATTTAGTTTATTGATCTAATATAGGCGAGAAAAGTTATGTTTCAAATCCATAAAGTTGTTAACAATATAGACACAATATTTAATACATTTTAATGTATACATTAATTATAATAAACATTGTAATAATGTATAATATATGTATACGATGGCAGTGAGATTACGGCGTTGCTATGGGCAACCGTGGACCTCCCTGCTGTAACTAATGGCCTAACAAACATCTATAGATTCTATAGAGACACGTGTGAATTAAAACTAAAATGTATTTTATTAATTACTCGATAATGTTAATTATATAGTATACCGTTGTGTATACAGTATATATAATATACATTTAGCTGCGTGTACAATATACAGTGTATACACTGCATTGTACACAGTGTACACATTGTGCACTATACGATGTACAATGTACAATGTACTACAGTGTACAATGTATACAGTGTACAATGTGTACTGTAGAGTATATAATATTCAGTTTACATATTACAAAATATTTAATGTTTACGATTACTTTATCGTTGTGATAGGCTCTCAAGTCTTACACGTGATTTGTTAGTATTCGTACTTATATTAGATATGTATTATTCATCATACTAGGTAATACCTAATAGGTATTAATAACTGTGGACATATTTCACTATCAAAGTTAATATATATATATATATATATATATATATATATATACTATAGTAACTAATGTACTACTATACAAACAAATCGTTAATCCGTCGAAGTTTAGATATTTGCGCGTATCTCTAACAAGCTTATGTTTCAAGGTCACCCCCGTATACCCCTCCCCCCCCGTAGATTAGCAACCCAACCTAGATATGACGTAATAACCCGTTAGGGGTTAATGGGGTGGCCATCTAACCATGATACCTCGTCATTAACAGCCGCCGCGCAGTAGGCGCGCAGTTCTACCTATTATGCAATACCTATTATGCAATACCTATTACGAAATACTTAGTACGCGTTGATTATTATGCAATCAGTATTATTAGTAATACTTATTATGTAATACGAATCGCGTAATACATATCGTAATGAGGCATCAGCGAAACCGGTATACTGGGAATAGTTTTCGGTATACAGTGTATATATATATATATATATATCTCATAATAAGGATAGAATGTGATTGTTGTTATCTACAATAACTTTTTATTTGTATTCATAATTATATATATATATATATACATATACACTTATTTTATATCCCCATTATTAAAAAAATTGGTCAAAATAGGCACTTTTTGAATATTTTGCTCCATATTAGTATACAGTGTACAGTATACAGTGTATACAGTGTGCGTGTGTGCGAGTTGAGCCCATCGATATAAGAAATGTCTTTATATCAATGGTTGATATCAGCCGTAAGACGCAATACACTTAACAGTACATATAATATATGTAGAATATGTAATAAACTGTGTATATGTACTATAGTAGCTGTCCATAGTGTTTACAGTATATATATATAGTGACAACATAACATATACGATCGTACACAAGTAGCTAAACACCAGGTATATATCGTAATCGCGTAGTATATATTACGCGTGTACCCATGATCGAATTATGATTAGGTTTTAGTTATGCTTAGTGCCTTGAGCCATTTTCACACGCTCTGTAAACTGGTTTCTACGTAGAGGTTTTGCTGTATGCTACTTGCTGTATCGAGGTTTTGCTGTATGAAACTTGCTGCGTCGAGGTTTTGTTGTATGAAACTTGCTGCGTCGAGATTTTGCTGTATGAAATTTGTTGCGTCGAGGTTTTGCTGTATGAAACTTGCTGCGTCGATGTTTTGCTGTATGAAACGTGCTGCGTCAAGGTTTTACTGTATTAAACTTGATGCGTATAGGTTTTGTTGTATCAAACTATAAACAATCGCTAATATTCGCTTGAACTTAGTGATTTCTGATCAACTATTTCTCGTTCAACGTCTTCACCAATTATACCAGTATATATCTTACATGCCTTTCCTGGCTTTGATATGTATTATGTTCTATTTATCTGATAGTGTTATCACTGCATATTTGCCTATATAACACACACACACACACACACACACACACATACACATAGTATCGTGTATAGATGATCTACTCCTATTGGTTATAACGCTTGCCGTATACGGCATAACTATAGTTCGTATTGTCGTGTAATCGAGTGAACTTTACGTATCTTTATTAGCAACTAATTAACTCGTATCTCCATTAACGGTTAATAAGTAGCAATATTTTTGTTTATAATTATAAAATTATACTTCTTAATATATATATATATATATATATATATATATATATATATATTTATATAATTCGACTTGTAATTGTGATATATTTTAATATAAATATATACATTATACTTTATAGTTGTAACTATGCCACGACTACTAAATTGCTCCCGCTTAAATGATTATAATAATTATAATTAATGTTTCTATCGAAATACACAAACTTCAATTGTAGTCGTATTTATTAAATTATATTCAAGATATGATTCGTAGGTTATATTCGAGATAACATTCGTAAGTTATATTCGAGATAACATTCGTAAGTTATATTCGAGATAACATTCGTAAGTTATATTCGAGATAACATTCGTAAGTCATATTCGAGATAACATTCGTAAGTTATATTCGAGATAACATTCGTAAGTCATATTCGAGCTACCATTCGTAAGTCATATTCGAGCTAACATTCGTAAGTTATATTCGAGATAACATTCGTAAGTCATATTCGAGCTACCATTCGTAAGTCATATTCGAGATAACATTCGTAAGTCATATTCGAGATAACATTCGTAAGTCATATTCGAGATAACATTCGTAAGTCATATTCGAGATAACATTCGTAAGTCATATTCGAGCTAACATTCGTAAGTTATATTCGAGATAACATTCGTAAGTTATATTCGAGATAACATTCGTAAGTTATATTCGAGCTAACATTCGTAAGTCATATTCGAGATAACATTCGTAAGTCATATTCGAGATAACATTCGTAAGTTATATTCGAGCTAACATTCGTAAGTCATATTCGAGATAACATTCGTAAGTCATATTCGAGATAATATTCGTAAGTTATATTCGAGATAACATTCGTAAGTCATATTCGAGATAACATTCGTAAGTCATATTCGAGATAACATTCGTAAGTTATATTCGAGCTAACATTCGTAAGTCATATTCGAGATAACATTCGTAAGTTATATTCGAGATAACATTCGTAAGTCATATTCGAGATAACATTCGTAAGTTATATTCGAGATAACATTCGTAAGTCATGTTCGAGATAACATTCGTAAGTCATATTCGAGCTACCATTTCACAATTACACTAGTCGTGTCTAGATTATCGATTTTCTTGTTTGTTATACAGTCGCATCTCGCCGACAGCAGATAATAATAGACAGTAGAATCAGTATAATGATTATCTATTAGAAGTCTACGTATCCTCTATCTCGTCATGATAATTACGTTATATTCTATACACACACATACACACACAGCCACGTACACACACATGTATGTATGCGTGTACGCCGATAGTGCTTCTTACGTAACACACTGTCACGTGACGTAACATCGGGGTAATTAGTGACGGGTGAACACGTGTTCTACGCGCTTTAACAAGTCCCTCGGCGAGTCAACCAATATAGATTCGATGTCCTCTCTCTCTCCGTGTACGTTCATCGTACAATGTATCCGACGTTGTAGTACACTATTAGCTCGAACTCTACGATTAGTTAGATTTCATGTCGAGTTTGCGTAACTGGCGAATTTCTTCTATAATTTTATAACGTATTATAATATAAGGCTCACTATGAAATATTCGCGCGAATTCGCGAGTAATCTGGGTTTATTATAGATAGAACTTATTAGATATTTATTATTATTATTATTAATGTAAGCTTTTTAAAATTACTCATAACCAAATGGCTCTAATTTACCTTCGAAGTCGATATCATATTAAATCATCTATGGTTATCATGAGAGCCGATCAGTTATATAAACACATATATTCTTGTCTGGGGTGTATTTCTCAGTGCAACGGTCGAACTATAGTAAGAGAAATGTTCCGGGTTCGACTCCAGTAAGTTCTTGTTTTTCTCTTGTGTTTATTAAGAACTTAATAAATAATAAATCAAAACACAAGAAAAAAAAAGATTGCTACTATAGTAAAAACTATTTTTATTGTCTGGTCCCCTCACATTTATTTATAACAAGTATAAGTCTATGACTTCTTGAGGATTCCATTTGTATCCGTTATTTGTATTGTATTCGATATATATATATATATATATATATATATATATATATATACGTGATTCAATGAATACATATTATATAAAATCACTCTAAATATTATTTTATTGGTCCGTATATGGACTAAACCCATGTCCTACTATATGTATGCATGTTGCATAAGCCAACCGAGCCATATATATATATATATATATATATATATATATATATATATATATATATATATATATATATATATATATATTGACATACATACATATATTATTTATATTTTCTTGTAAACTATTAATAATACATTATCTTAAAAACGTATACTATAAAAGAGTATACTACGTTAAAAACGAGTAGCAAAGTCAGCGCGCGCGCGCGCGTACGTGCATGCGTGTATCATCACCCACGTTACAACGTCGTACCAGTGATGCGCCGCACGCTCATGCGTACACGATCACGTGGTATTCGAATACTATAGTACCGCTATAGCGTGCCCTCTGACCTCCGCGAGCGAGCGAGCGCGCTAGTCACGTGATAGGCGCGCTAGTCACTTGGTGTAAG
>OZ025242.1:2944017-2964017 GCA_964019155.1 Osedax fenrisi
TCGAGAAGTCCGACTTATCAGTAGTCCGACTTACCGAGAGTTGACTGTAGTAGTATACTACTACTATAGTAATACTATAGTATACTATTATACGTACATATAGTACACGCATCACATATTCGTGATATTCTGTGTTTTTATCATATAATATGAGTTGAATTTATATTACGATGTGTTGTTTATTGTATTATATATATATATATATATATATATATATATATACTATTCAGTTGCTGATCGTTTCACTGATTCTATAAGACGTTACCAGTTATAAGATATTATTATTAGGTACCACAGGAGATGTCCACAGATGTAGCCACGCCCCTACCGGTTACGCCCCTTATTCTAGCCATCCGTCATTACGCCTTTACCTAGTATTGCATCGTCGGCCTCACCAATACTAATGAATCACGTGACGCGGTATACACGTTGACACACGTCGACGGTTCTCGGTTCGATGACTCCGACTGATCTGATTAGTATTCGTTGAAGCCCCGCCCCCTCATAAGCCACGCCTCCCACCGCCGAGAGCCGTGTAAACAATGCGATCTTTACGACTGCGACGAAGACGAGGAGGAGGAGTAGCGACTCGTGACGTAATATCCTGCCCGAGTGATGACATAACTTCACGTATCACCGAGTAAGCTAGCCGGCCGAGATTGCGTCACGAGATGCAATTATACTGGTAGCGGGCTTAGGACATACCGTAGGACATGTCACGTGGATTATTCACTTTATTGTGTTATTTAAAAGCAAATTAAAATTACATTTGTATTACAAAAATATATTATTACCGATATATATATATATATATATATATATATATATATATATATTATGTAATCATTGACATACATAATAATACAGTTATGTTAATACAACCTATAGGTAACAATGTATTGCACATTAGTATAATCGAAAGTGAATCACATCGCAATAGTGGCGTTCCACTAACCCCACTAACCCCACTAACCCCACTAACCCCACTAATACGCCCATATATATCACGTGGATAGTACGACCCTGGATGCGGACCCTGGATACATCGTGCTGCGAATACGCGTGTACGTACGTGGTATGCTGCCGTGAATGCTGCACGTTGAAATACGGTGTTGTAACGCGCGGCTATTTTGTATCACACTTTGTACGATATCACGGGTGTATACATGTGATAAATGTGATTTGTATCGATTTCTATTGTCTCGGATATTCGGTACAATACATGCTCTGTTATGTACTGTTCCGGATATGTTCCTTCTAGCATTGCGATATTAATATATATATATATATATATATATATATATATATATGTATATATATATATATATATATAAATGTATAAATAAATAAATTTTCATTATTTGAAATAAACATAGATTACATAGCCTATTACATGATATATAGATTATATAATATGCAATACATAGACACATTTATATTGGTAAGTTATATATATATATATATATATATATATATATATATATGTATTAATCATCATCCCTATCATTATTATTATTGAACTATAATTATCAAAGTATAATACTAAATTATTGAATATTAATGTATATTTAATGATATATAATTATATATCACTTATCAACTTATGTTAATTAAAAATTTGATTTTTTATTTTTGTTCCTGTTTTTTCTTTCTATTAAATAATACAAGTATGTCATTTGATGTATAAGTGTATTGTTTAATTTATTAAATATGTGTATTTACCGAATATTATAAATATATATATATATATATATATATATATATATATATATATATATATGTATATATATATATACCTATCATCATCATTATGATCATATATATATATATATATATATATATATATATATATTATTTCCAGATGATTTAAAAATTTCTAAAATAATTCCTATATATAAATCTGGTGCTAAAAATGAGTTATCCAACTATAGACCAATATCAATGTTACCACAAATATCAAAATTATTTGAAAAGATAATAAAAACAAGATTAAATGTATTTTTAACAAAAAATGATATATTGAGTGACTCACAATATGGATTCAGAGAAGGTATTTCATCCTCGGATGCATTAATGGATCTAACTGAATCAATATCTGAAAGTCTTGAACGATTGGAAAAATGTGCAGTTGTATCAATTGACCTAAAAAAAGCGTTCGATACTATACACCATGACATATTATTTGTTAAACTAGAGCATTATGGTATACGGGGGTCAGCACTTTCATTACTTAAAAGTTACCTACATAATAGACTACAATTTGTTCACTATACAGATGAATACTCAACTACTGAGATTATGAAATATGGTGTTCCGCAGGGCTCGGTTCTTGGGCCACTTTTATTTTTAATATATATTAATGATTTACAGAATATTTCCAATGACTTCAAAACAATTTTATTTGCAGATGACACTAATATTATTTTTAATAGTGATTCACTAGGTAAATTAAATGTTAAAATGAATAAGGAACTTGAAAAATTGAATAAATGGCTTTGCGCAAACAAGTTAACTTTAAACCTGACAAAATCTAATTTTATCCTTTTCAATGTTAGAAATATACATACTAACTCTATATTTGATATCAGAATAAATAATACCAAGATCGAAAAGGTTAAACACTATAAGTTTCTTGGAGTATTCATTGATGACAAACTAGACTGGAAAGAACAGTATAATTACATTTCCAAAAAGTTATCTAGGATAACCGGAATTATAAGGAAAGTTAGACCAATGGCAAACAAATATACTTTACTATCTATATATAATGCTTTATTTGTTCCTCACTTATACTACTGTGCCCATATATGGGGAAATACTTTTTCCTCATTAACTGATTATATAAATAGATTACAAAAGCGAATACTAAAACTAATCACAAGTTCATCGTATAATGTATTTTTGAGAGAAAATAAAATTTTGAATTTTAATCATATTGTAAAATTAAGTTCGATTAAAGTTGCTCACAGAGCATATTATCATAAATTACCGAGTAACATTCAAAAACTTTTTTTGATTAATAAAAACACGGATAAATTTGTAAGATTCAAGTCAAGAACTAGCAGAGATCTGTTTAGAGTGAGAAATGTATCCTCTAGACAGTGGAACTTACTTCCCATTCAACTTACAAAAAATAGGTGTATTAAATCGTTTGGAAGACGTGTTAACAAATATATTCTTGAATTAAAAATTACTTAAAAAGGAAAATTTGTCTAAATAATTATTTTTTTATTTTTTGTTATTTTAATTTTTATTTCTGACATAATATAAATTTAACACACATTTCTGATGTTTTTTATAATTTTAAATTTTTATTTTTATTTTTATTTTTATTTTTAATATTTATATAATTTTTTTATTATTTATATAACTTTGACATAATATAAAATTACAAAATATTATTTGTTTGTTTTATTCTTGACTTTTTCTTGACTTATTATAATATTAAAAAAAAATGTGTTTACAGTTAAATTTACTTAATTTTTTTTTTAATTTTTGTATATATATATAATATAGCTATTTATTTATTTTTATTTATTTTTTTATTTATTTTTTTAGTTATTTTTAGTTATGTTTAATTGTTTTATTCAATAGGATTTGTCTTTTAATTTTTAATTTTATAATTATTTTATATTTATATTCCTAGATTTTTATATTAATTTATTTTTCTTCTTTACATTTTATGATTATATGATGAATGACATTATGAGGAGTTTTTAATTATTGGAATATATATATATATATTAGTTTTTTTTTTTTTTTTTTTTTTTTCATTATATCTTTTCTATGACCGGAGTGGCTAATATGTTTGGACTTGATATGATTATGATACGTATCGGGGGATGGGATATACTTGTGGAGTGGGCAAGTATTGTCAGTGTTCTTATTATTGGCGATATTAAGATCCCTAAGGCATTGGAACTGGCGTACCCATATCCTTGAAGTTGATACATCATATACCATCATTAATTTCAACATAATATTGGCAACTCTGGATCTAATTTATTAGTAATCTTTAACTACAGCATTCAAAACTAACATATATATATATACTCCAATTATACTTTTAATTTCTTATACTATTACTTTTTTTATTTATAATTATTTACTTTTAATATTATTTTTAAAGTTATTTATATTTGTATATGATTCATAATTTTATATTCTCATGATTCTTATAAGATTTATAAAATTACATATTTTACTTCTATATTATATAAATTTTAATTTTATTTTTGTTCTCCTCATAATTGTTAATTGGGAATATGTTTCAGGTAAACGACTAGATAAGCATTGCGCTTCTTCGATTACCTTGGTCATGCCTAAATTCTGATATTATTATTATTATTATATATATATATATATATATATATATATATTCCGTTACAATTTGCAATTTCTCTACACACTCCCGTCCTCTTCATTATGGTGTTCCTCATGGATCTGTTCTCGGCCCCCTCCTCTTCTCAATATACATCCTCCCTATACATGATAGTATTGGTCAATTTCCAGATGTCCACTATCACATATACTCTGATGATATTCAACTCTATTCCTGCTTATCCAACTCCTTCAATATACTACCAAATAACTCACGATCATGTACATGTGTATCAACTATCAGATCATGGCTTATCTCAAACAACCTTCTACTTAACTCTTCAAAATCACCACTCCTAAATATCCCATCTCACTACCACTATTTTCATCCTGTTAGCATCGACGGTCTCCCTATCATCCCTTCATCATCTGTTATAAATCTTGGAGTTACTTTAGATGCTAACAGTTTCCTTAGTTCCCATATAGCTATTATATCTAAATCAGCTAACTATCACCTCTTCAAAATTCGTCGTACAAGAAAATACATAACTCGACCTCTTACCGCTGTCCTCATAAACGCACTCGTCCTCTCTCGTATCGACTACTGCTCCTCACTACTCTATCATCTCCAAAATACTTCATTATCCATTTAAATCGTATAATTCGTGCATCTATACGAACCATTTTCTCAATAAATCGATTTGACGATTCCATTACCGACTCCCACTAACTCATATCCAACTGGTTCCCTCCTACACCTTCTATCACTCGTTCATAAATCAATGTATTATACTTCTCCTCCTTATTTGACTTCCCTACTAACTCTAAGACGTCCACTGACTTTCTTACGTTCAAATGACGACATTTCCCTAATTTGTCCTCGTGTCTCATACCTGAAATACCATAAACGCGCCATCAGTTATATTGTTACATCCTTATGGAACTCCCTCCCTGCCTCTATTAGATCAATCCATCACACCCGTCCTTTATTACACACCTCAAGGCCTACATATCATCGATGTAATATATTCACGTATTTTAATTATACAACATTATTATTTTTATAAATTATATTATGTTATCGTTTTGTTTATTTAATTTTCTAATTTATTTTTGTTATATATCTATTTATTGTTTTCGTTCAATATTGTTATATGCACCTACGAGGGGTGGCCATACCTATGATAAGTGCTAATAAACCTTACTATCACCTTATTATCATCATCATATATATATACATATTATATACTAATGTATATATATATATATATATATATATAGCGGGCGACAGCATAGAAAAGATATTTATCTTTATCTGATAAATATTATTATTATTATTATTATTATTATTATTATCATCATATATATATATATATATATATATATATATATATACATTAGTGATACAAATGAAACCAGAAGAAAATGGATTAGAAACCTTAACACTTTGTTCATTAGATAAAAGCAAATAGTAATCACTCCGAATATGAGTTTATTTCAGTTGATGTCAAATACTTATAAATATTATAAATAATTAATATGATAAATATAAATAAGATAATATTAATATAAAAAAGCTCGTGTCTCAGTTCAGTTCGACTAGTCCGAATAACTAATATATGTATGTGTGTGTAAAGTAGTACATCGTTACATATTATTGTATTTACCCTAATAACTCTTTTGTTTGTTTACAATAGTACACCCCCGCTAGATATATCATCCATTATTTACTGCCTATTTAGAGTGTGGTATTCGATCTAGATATACGTGTGTGTGTGCTTCGCTGTAGTACGGTGGTGGTCTATAGACAGTAGACCGTATAGCGGGGAGTATAGCTAACAATGTTACGCTCCGGGCTGTAATCCTAACTGATGAAGGATTCGGCGAAGCTCGGCCGAAAGTTAGTGAGCTACACACCGCCTATCTGTTTGTCATTAGTGGAAACTTATGCCCTACGCTTTAGGCTTAGTTCTTAATTTCCGTTACGTTTTGATTATCATTAGATGACGATACGAGTTTACTTATCGATAACTAGGTATAGATGGGCGTGGCTAGAATTTGCTATATAGTTTTTTGCTATATAGTTTTATAGCTATTTTCTATACATATATGTAGTCATCTAGTATTTCGGTCAACCCATATTATATATTTATATATATATATATATCATATAAATATAGGAATAGAATATATGTATTAATGTAATGAGTTATTTATTGTATTCACTTGTATTTATTATACAGTAATGTTTTATTAATCCAAACATGAATAATCATATAGCATATAGTATATATATATATATATATATATATATACATATTTATGAGTGTGTTTAGAAGTCGATGATAAGGTAAATTCACTTACTATAAAAAAAGGGCCGCACAAAGACTTCGAGCACTTCTCTATTTCGTTGAGATGCATCTCCATTCGATGGGCATCATGGGCGTGGTCAATGTCACTGGCGTGGTGTAAATCTATAATCTGTGTTGGTAGGTATATATACATGTACACACGTATATATACGTATTGATTATTTATATGTATGTATATATATATAAATATATATATAAATATAAATTGTTTTAAATTTACAATTGTCTACCAAACCTCAAGATAAAGTTAAATCTACTAAAATCAAACAAAATCAAATTAATGATAGAACCATGTTTAATCTGTTTGAAATTTAAAAAAAAACAAACTGGGAATTCATAAAAACTAACGATACAGAAAAATCTTGGAATTTATTCTTGGAATATTTTATCTTAAATTTTGATAGATACTGTCCAAAAATTAATAAAGCCTCCCACAAAAATAAACTCATTCCATGGAATACTCGAGATCTTAAAAAGGCTTGTAGAAAAAAACAGATATTATATAAAAAATATAAAATATCTAAATCTGAAAATGACTTATTTATTTACAAAATTTTTAAAAATAATACAACATCTTTAGTTCGAGAAGCTAAGAAAAAGTATTATTCAAATCTGTTAAAAAATTGCTCTGATACAAAAAATACATGGAATGTACTAAATAATTTACTTAATGTTAAAAAAAAATTCAAACAACTACCTGACAATTTTAATGTAAATAATGTGAATATTGTTGATTCTAAACAAATTGCTAATGAATTTAATTCTTTTTTAGAGACATTGGTTCTAATTTAGATAATAATATAAATAATTGTAATGATGATGACTTTAAATTCTTTTTACCTGAACCTAATATACATAGTTTTTTTTTAACACCAGTAAGTTCAGATGAAATTATTAAAGTATTAAATGAATTCAAACCAAAAAAATCAAGAGATCATTATGGCATATCCATGCAGTTACTTAAATGTATTTTTCCTGTATTGGTTTATCCATTTGTTTTTCTTGTAAATTTATCTTTTGAATCAGGCGTTGTACCGGATTTCTTAAAATTATCAAATATTATCCCTTTACACAAAACTGGTGATGATACATTTTTTAATAACTATCGTCCAATTTCTCTCACCTGTCAATTCGCAAAGATTTTAGAAAAAATATTTTATTCTCGCTTTTATAGTTTTTTATCATCTTTTAATATATTATCTCCTTCTCAATTTGGTTTTAGGAAAGGATACAGTACATCACATGCAATATTTAACCTCCAGTCACAAATCAGTACCTGTTTTAATAATAACAATGTTGGCGCTATAATCTTTATTGATTTAAAAAAAGCATTTGACACAGTTAATCACAGAATATTACTTTTTAAATTAAAAAATATTGGAGTACGAGGCATTGCACTTAACTGGATAATGAGCTATTTAACAAATAGATATCAACAGTGTATATATAATGATGTAATTTCAGATAAACTAAAAGTCATAACGGGTGTACCCCAAGGCACCATCCTAGGACCCATTTTATTTTTAATTTATATTAATGATATTACAAAATCATCTTCTTTATGTAAGTTTACCATGTTCGCAGATGATACTACTTTATATTTTGAAAATACATCAGCCGAATTACTTAATTATATTTGTCAAACTGAATTAAAAAATATTAATAAATGGTTAATATATAATAGGTTATCATTAAATTTAAATAAAACTTGCTTTATGTCTATTAATTCAAGAACTATTATAAATATAAATTTAAATAACAGAAATATTGAAAGAGTTACATTTTATAAATTTTTAGGCGTAATTATAGACGATATATTAAACTGGAAACAACATATCTTGTTTTTAAAATCAAAACTAAAAAAAACCATATGGATTACCAACATTATTTCCAAATTTATAAATAAAAAAGCATTACTTCATATATATAATTCCATATTCTTGCCTCATATAAAGTATTGTAACATATTTTGGGGAAATACATATAAATCTAATGTATCATGCATATATATTCTTCAAAAGCGAATGATAAGAATTATATGTAAAAAACATTTTGTACATCATACTAATGGACTATTTATTGATAATTCTTTATTAAAAATAAATGAAATTACATATATAAGTACATGTGAATTTATGTTTAAAATTTTCAATGATCTTCATCCTGTTATAACAAATGCATTTTTTTCTGTAACTTCATCATCTCACAACACTAGGAGCATAAATAATTTCTCAATTATTAATTTCAAAAAAGAACTATGCAGAAGAACATTAATATACATTGGACCAATTACCTGGAATAAGCTTGATAATATTTTAAAAAATATTTCAAATTATAAATTATTCAGGAAACGTATGTATACACATTTGTTATCTTCTTACTCAGTATACTTATAATCTAAATCTCATTTTTCTAATTTTATATCTTTTATCATGTCTTTTATCTAATATTGTATTATATACTAAGATCCACATTTTATTCTTATTTTAATTTATTGACGTTTATGTAAAAATTAAAAAAAAATTAATACTTTTGAGTGTTTTACTTTACAATATTTTATTTCCCCGACATTAATAATATTATTTTACTGAATTTTTGCATTTTATATTTGAATTTACTTTCATGTTTTCTTTCTTTTTAATTGACGTTTATATAAAAATAATAAAATTAAAAAAAACTGTTAGGTATTTCTTTTTTCTTTAGTATTTTCTTTAGTATTTTTTATTTCCCTCTGACTAATAATATTATTTGACTTTATTTTTAATTACATAAACATTTTGTATTGAATCTTTTTTCTTGTATACTTGATTATACTTCTTTGTTTTATTTCTCTTTATTGACACTTATATAAAAATTAGTAATTAAACTAACATTTCAGTTTGAACAAATATTTTACATTCTTTACATTATTATAAAGTATTACAAAAAAATTCCTAAAACTTATTTACTGAAAAAAAAAAAAAAAAAAAAAAATGTTACATACAGTTCTTACCATCTTTCTAGATATTCTTTTTGTTATGTTTTATTCAGTTTTATTCAGTTTTACTTCATTTTACTTCATTTTTTTCTTCTTTTATACTAATACATCTATATTTTTGTTTAGTGTATTATTTTATAGTACTTATTATTTATTTTAGTTATTTATTTATAAATAATTAAATGATGATTACATAATTGTATGGCAAGTTCAAACAATTTATATTATTTTTCTATTTTATTCATTGTATTGTATCTATGTAAACAGGAAGTCATCTAATATTTTATAATATTTTATTTATTTAGTTTTTTTTTGAACTTGCTTTAAAATTAAGGGTAATTGTCTCGATAAGCTTTAGCTTCTACAAAAACCCTGGTGCAAACCTAAATCTGATAATAATAATAATAATAATATATATATATATATATATATATATATATATATATATGAATATAGTACTAAATTATTAAATACACGTAAAACTAACATAATATATTTAATAATACGATAAATGAATACGAACACGCACGCAAACACGCGCACACACATACGCCTATACGCGCGCACACACACAGCCACTAATACGTGTCGTATACTAAACGAAAGCTAATTTAGCGTGAATCCACGTGATGTTGGACATGTGACCTAGCCATGTGACCTAGCCACGTGAAAAATCTCACGTGACCTATCTGACGTATATATCACGTATATCTCATGTATATCTCATGTTTATATATATATATATATATATATATTTACTAACGATCTATTAGATATCTACATAGAGCCAAGTGATCTATTACATATCTATCTATAATCTTGATATCTATATATCTATAGATATTCTGTAGAAAAGAGAGCGAGAGAGAGAGACAGTGAAATCGGATTCAAATCAAGATTACTATAACGCGCTATCTACATATGTACTTGTACTTATATATGTACGTATATATGCGTATACACGTATGTGTACGTACGTATATGTGTGTGCATATTTCTAATTTTAAATATTTATAATTTAATTCTGTAGGTATTATTTTCCGTATTATTTTCTCATTTGCGAAATCTTACGATTGTCGCAATCCTAATAAGAATACTAATAATAATAGTAGTATTATTATTATTAAGTCGGTGAACTTGGCATATTATCTATAAGTAAAAAGAGTCTTGTAATATTTGATATGGTAAAGCGAATACCTCTAATGTGAACATTCATATGTTCAAATATACACGTATACACACACGCATACACACACATACACACACACACACATATATATATATATATATATATATATATATATATATATATATACTCGGTATATCGTTCAACTCGTGCGTCATATTCATCATCTGCGTATTTATCCTATATAATTGTTATGTTTATTGACGTCGCGAAGAAAGCACCACGACGACAACGACAACGACAACAACAACACCAACTACCGCTACCGCTACCGCTACCGCTACCGCTACCGCTACCGCTACCGCTACCGCTACCGCTACCGCTACCGCTACCGCTACCACCGCAGCTACCACATCTCCACCTATAAAGAAAGCACCGATGACGTAGCTGATCACGAGTGATGATCGAACGGCGTCCTCTAGCGAGAAGAACAGGTACGACATAACTAATCACGTGGTGACTACACGTGCGTGCGTGCGTGCGTGCGTGCGTGCGTTCGCACTATCTTAACCGAGAGAGAGAGACAGATTCCAGGAAAACTAGAGGCTACTACATACATTTGTTAAAATCGTACAGAAGTAATACTCTATCCGTATTTACTCCGATCGGATAAGCATTAGAATACATTATACTATCCTATACTATACTCCGCTATACTATACTACGCTATACTATACTACGCCGTACTAAACTATACCGTCTCCTATACTAAATTCACTAAATATTAACGGTTATTTGTGAAGTTAGTATAGGATTACTATTCTCGACTACGACATAATTGTTATATTACATACGAGGTACATATCACCACAGAGTTAGAGAGAACCCTTCCCCTTCTCTCTAACTCCGTGGATAATACATATACGATATCACCACAGAGTTAGAGAGAACCCTTCCCCTTCTCTCTAACTCCGTGGATAACACATACACGGTATTACGTTACGGTAACTGTACAACGTTTTCATTTCGTATTATTCTTTGTTTATTTCTATGACGTATGTTATCGTTAGCAAATATTTATACTTTATACTTTCGATTATATTTTCTACTATGTATTTGCTTAAATAAATTATCAATCAACTAGTTATTTTATTAGTCATGTATTACGATATAAATTAGAGGCGGGAAGGTTAATGCTATCGCTAACATTACGATAGGTGGTTAAGGTTAAGATATACAGAACTCTTTCTTTATATCGATGAGTTAAGGTTAAGATATATGTCAATAGGTTAACGTTAATATAGATGATGTCGTTGCATGGTTATAATCGACTACAATCGTTATCACGTGATAATCAAGCATGACCTTGATAATGACCAGTACTATTATAAGTATAGAGATGACGATTACTTCACTACCTCCAGCTAGAGGTAACATCACTTCTAAAGCTGGAGTTTTGTACCAATACAGTCGCTTAATTTATATTTAGCTATAGCTAAACGGTATTCTGTCCATATGTCCACCTGTCTTACTGTCTAACTGTCTAACTGTCTAACTGTCTAACTGTCTAACTGTCTAACTGTCTAACTGTCTAACTGTCTAACTGTCTAACTGTCAGCATTCTAATAATATAGCTAAACGGTATTCTGTCCATATGTCCACCTGTCTTACTGTCTAACTGTCTAACTGTCTTACTGTCTAACTGTCTAACTGTCTAACTGTCAGCATTCTAATAATATAGCTAAACGGTATTCTGTCCATATGTCCACCTGTCTTACTGTCTAACTGTCTAACTGTCTAACTGTCTTACTGTCTAACTGTCTAACTGTCTAACTGTCAGCATTCTAATAATATAGCTAAACGGTATTCTGTCCATATGTCCACCTGTCTTACTGTCTAACTGTCTAACTGTCTAACTGTCAGCATTCTAATAATATAGCTAAACAGTATTCTGTCCATATGTCCACCTGTCTTATTGTCTAACTGTCTAACTGTCTAACTGTCTAACTGTCTAACTGTCAGCATTCTAATAATATAGCTAAACGGTATTCTGTCCATATGTCCACCTGTCTTACTGTCTAACTGTCTAACTGTCTTACTGTCTAACTGTCTAACTGTCTAACTGTCAGCATTCTAATAATATAGCTAAACGGTATTCTGTCCATATGTCCACCTGTCTTACTGTCTAACTGTCTAACTGTCTAACTGTCAGCATTCTAATAATATAGCTAAACGGTATTCTGTCCATATGTCCACCTGTCTTACTGTCTAACTGTCTAACTGTCTAACTGTCTAACTGTATAACTGTCAGCATTCTAATAATATAGCTAAACGGTATTCTGTCCATATGTCCACCTGTCTTACTGTCTAACTGTCTAACTGTCTAACTGTCAGCATTCTAATAATATAGCTAAACGGTATTCTGTCCATATGTCCACCTGTCTTACTGTCTAACTGTCTAACTGTCTAACTGTCAGCATTCTAATAATATAGCTAAACGGTATTCTGTCCATATGTCCACCTGTCTTACTGTCTAACTGTCTAACTGTCTAACTGTCAGCATTCTAATAATATAGCTAAACGGTATTCTGTCCATATGTCCACCTGTCTTACTGTCTAACTATCTAACTGTCTAACTGTCTAACTGTCTAACTGTCTAACTGTCAGCATTCTAATAATATAGCTAAACGGTATTCTGTCCATATGTCCACCTGTCTTACTGTCTAACTGTCTAACTGTCTAACTGTCAGCATTCTAATAATATAGCTAAACGGTATTCTGTCCATATGTCCACCTGTCTTACTGTCTAACTGTCTAACTGTCTAACTGTCAGCATTCTAATAATATAGCTAAACGGTATTATGTCCATATGTCCACCTGTCTTACTGTCTAACTGTATATCCGTCTAACTGTCTAACTGTCTAACTGTCAGCATTCTAATAATATAGCTAAACGGTATTCTGTCCATATGTCCACCTGTCTTACTGTCTAACTGTCTAACTGTCTAACTGTCAGCATTCTAATAATATAGCTAAACGGTATTCTGTCCATATGTCCACCTGTCTTACTGTCTAACTGTCTAACTGTCTAACTGTCAGCATTCTAATAATATAGCTAAACGGTATTCTGTCCATATGTCCACCTGTCTTACTGTCTAACTGTATATCCGTCTAACTGTCTAACTGTCTAACTGTCAGCATTCTAATAATATAGCTAAACGGTATTCTGTCCATATGACCACCTGTCTTACTGTCTAACTGTATATCCGTCTAACTGTCTAACTGTCTAACTGTCAGCATTCTAATAATATAGCTAAACGGTATTCTGTCCATATTCCCACCTGTCTTACTGTCTAACTGTATATCCGTCTAACTGTCTAACTGTCTAACTGTCAGCATTCTAATAATATAGCTAAACGGTATTCTGTCCATATTCCCACCTGTCTTACTGTCTAACTGTATATCCGTCTAACTGTCTAACTGTCTAACTGTCTAACTGTCAGCATTCTAATAATATAGCTAAACGGTATTCTGTCCATATGTCCACCTGTCTTACTGTCTAACTGTATATCCGTCTAACTGTCTAACTGTCTAACTGTCAGCATTCTAATAATATAGCTAAACGGTATTCTGTCCATATGTCCACCTGTCTTACTGTCTAACTGTATATCCGTCTAACTGTCTAACTGTCTAACTGTCAGCATTCTAATAATATAGCTAAACGGTATTCTGTCCATATGTCCACCTGTCTTACTGTCTAACTGTATATCCGTCTAACTGTCTAACTGTCTAACTGTCAGCATTCTAATAATATAGCTAAACGGTATTCTGTCCATATGACCACCTGTCTTACTGTCTAACTGTATATCCGTCTAACTGTCTAACTGTCTAACTGTCAGCATTCTAATAATATAGCTAAACGGTATTCTGTCCATATTCCCACCTGTCTTACTGTCTAACTGTATATCCGTCTAACTGTCTAACTGTCTAACTGTCTAACTGTCTAACTGTCAGCATTCTAATAATATAGCTAAACGGTATTCTGTCCATATGTCCACCTGTCTTACTGTCTAACTGTATATCCGTCTAACTGTCTAACTGTCTAACTGTCAGCATTCTAATAATATAGCTAAACGGTATTCTGTCCATATTCCCACCTGTCTTACTGTCTAACTGTATATCCGTCTAACTGTCTAACTGTCTAACTGTCAGCATTCTAATAATATAGCTAAACGGTATTCTGTCCATATGTCCACATGTCTTACTGTCTAACTGTATATCCGTCTAACTGTCTAACTGTCTAACTGTCAGCATTCTAATAATATAGCTAAACGGTATTCTGTCCATATTCCCACCTGTCTTACTGTCTAACTGTATATCCGTCTAACTGTCTAACTGTCTAACTGTCAGCATTCTAATAATATAGCTAAACGGTATTCTGTCCATATTCCCACCTGTCTTACTGTCTAACTGTATATCCGTCTAACTGTCTAACTGTCTAACTATCTAACTGTCTAACTGTCAGCATTCTAATAATATACCACGCCGACAACTACGTCCACTGTCGTCCATTAATGTATACACGGGGCGGAAGGGTACACGCATACGTAGCCGTGTACACTCGTCGGCTACCTATTCATCACGTGTTCTAGAAACTTCTAACGGGTGTTCCGCGTGGACTATCTATAGAAGCGTGTATATCCGGTTCGATGTGTTCCGTATTGTTCTAGAACAACTGCTGCTCGAGTAGCACGGTTACACAGCGACCCATTACGTGTGCAGGTATATAGGACATATCGTCAACTAATGTACCTATATATATTTTTGTTATTGTTATTGTTATTTTTATTTGGTGGAATCCTTTCATCCCATCCAGGAATTTAGATGACGTTTTCACTTATAACCATATATGGCTCTAATGTCCCTTCGAAGCCGCTCCTGTGTTAAGGCATCCGTGGTGTTAACGAGAGCCGATCATTTATGTATACACAATTATATAAGATTACTTCTAAATAATATTTAAGACCCATTTTATAAAATTAATTAATGGTCCGGACGAGGCTCGAACCCGCGTCATACTGCTTATGTGTCTGACGCATTAACCACTGAGCCACACAGGCAGTTTTTAAAAAGTACATATATACACGATATATATATATCGAATACACACGACCTAATACATCAGCTTTCGAGAACTTAATTATAATACATATTTCCAATTAAAAGTGTATGATTTATTTAGTTCGTCGATTCCGATTGGTCGATATCATCGAAATCTTAAGCAGACTGATTATTATCGATGACACGTTTGTGTGTGTATGACGTAACGTTAGTGACCAACCACCGATACTATGATGTAATCACACTTATCTAATGAGGTATTACGATTACGTCACGATATCATAGTATTAGCTCATTAGATAAGTGTTATGACATCATTACATTACCTCATTACTAGGGGCGCCGCAAAAGGGGGTGGGGGACGGGGGGATATGCCCCCACTTTAAAATCTAGGGGGACCTCCTATGTATTGGTCCCCCCCCCCCCACTTTCACCACAACATTTATTTTGATTGGTTGGTCCGGTCCCCCTATAGGGGTATATGTATACATAGAACATCGTTGCAGCGCCCCTACCATTACTAGCGTTATATGTATTATCCTGTACACGTGTGGTAACGACGCGTGAAACATAACACACACACACACTCTCACACACTCACACACACACTCACACACACACTCTCACACACTCTCACACACTCACGCACACACGCACACGCACGACTTATTAGTAATGACTCATCACTGTTATTACACGTCGCTTACCGGTGACTCATATCAGTGTTATCATCAGTGTTATCATCAGTGTTATCATCAGTGTTATCATCAGTGTTACAACGCTATAGCGACTGTCATCTTCGTCCTTAACATATGCAAGTTACACGTTGAAGGACAATATATTGTATACTCAGTGTATACAATGTATACGGGGTACAGTGTGCACTGTAGTACATTGTACAGTAGGGTAGCCCATTTTTGAAAGTGTTTCTTGCTCGATCACAGCAGGTCATCGATGTCATATTAAACATATTTGTGAAGTATTTCATCTCAAAATATTCAATATCGGCAAAGTTAAGTGCACTTTAATGGTGAAATGGTGACATATTTGCATTTATCATTCAATGTAAATTATATTTTACTTATATATGTTATGTATTTGTGTAAGTGTGCGTTATCATACACATAATATATTTGACATATACGTGCAATGCACGTCGTGCATACATATATTATAATATTAATTAAGTAACACATTACGTTAAATTATTAATATAATTTATTCGATTATTTTCGTTATGAATTATTATGAATTAAGCATCAAACTTTGTTGTGAGCTTATAATGGATACATACATAGAGCTAAAGAGAGCTTTCTCTTTAGCTCTATGGATACATACGAGGATAATAAAAAAAAAATTATTTTTCTAACACAAAATTTGTTATGACTATAGTCAACTATAGTTAAACTATAGTTTGCCACAAAATTTATATTTTGTTAAAATACTCAATAAAATATATGCTATTTTTATATTAATACTTATAATTTTATATTCATATAATGATGATAGACATATATAATATAACATTTTTTTTTTAATTATTCCATTGATAATTTTTTTTTTCGATTTATAAAAAAACAAAAAATAAATAAAAATTTCCGTTCGATTTAAATTATCCGTATTATTTAAAATTAAAAAAAAATATTAAAGATTTTTTATAAACTACGTATGCTAAAAGGCAATTTTTAATTGTAAACATTTTTTCCTCACATATATTTATAATTTATTTTATTTCTCGTAATTTTCAATATAAATACTTATATTTTTTAAATATTGTTTAGCTTTCTAATGTTTAGCTTTTTAATTTTTGTCGGTTTTCAATATTTTTTATTAAATCTAGAATGATTAACCAATTAAGAGGGGTTATTCCGAGTTAGCTGGCACTTTTCTATGAAGGAAACAACACATTTACCAACACGGGCTACCCTATTGTACACTGTACGTGTAGATCATGTGACCTTCCACCTTTAGACGTCACGTGTACGAGGACATCACTCAAGGACATAGTTAACCACGTGACAGCTGCTTCATCCGGTCCGTTACGTAATACAAGCGTGCCGTATTGTTTGGTAATGTACACGATATATAGGATCCTATAGGTATATATGTGCATATGTATGTGCATATGTATATATATATATTGATTGTAAGTTTATTTTAATTGATTGTAAGTCTGTTGTATGCGATTTTATGGATCTAATATATATATATTATAATATATAAGCTTAATCGACATGCTTTTATAGATATTTCTACATGTATCGCTACGCCGAACTTTACACGTATGCAGGGTAGCGTGACATCCAGGGTATACCCTATATATAACCTATATATATATTGACATCCAGGGTATTGTTGTATGGGGGTAGCGTTGAATCCACGATATCATGTTATCCAGGGTCGATTAAACCAGGTTAACGTTGCGTATAGGGAAGCGTTGCGTTCGCATTAGTGGAACCCGCCCGCCCGGCCGCCCGAAATAGATGTTTAACCGAGCCGATGTTATTTTAAGGGGCGCTATATGTAGGTAGCGCCGCTTACATCTATCTCGGAGCCTATACAACCCCACCTCGAGATATACTTCTGATGTGTGTGTGTGTGTGAGCGTGTAGCTTGACCGATAGTTAATCCTGCGCCCGCACGATTCGCGTAGAGGTCGTGACCCTAAAAAAGAACGCCGTATTAAATTTCGCCCGCTAACAAAACAATCGCCTGATTAACGACACGACGTTGACCACGACGTTGACCACGACACAGCCAACACCTCACCGGTCAACCTGACCGCGGACACACCGGCAGCGTGAGGTGGCGCCACTGTACGCTGCCGGTGACCGCCAGGGGGCGCTGTTACGTCATCGGCATGTCACGTGGTTGTCGTAGTTATTGTTGTATACAACTATAGTTGTTATTGTTGTAGTTGTTGTTATAGTTGTTGTTCTAGTTATTGATATTGTAATTGTTGTTATTTGTTATGTTGTAGTCATTTAGGATGTTGAGATTACATGCAGTTATTGGATATAGTTTAATTAATGTCTAGTTAATACATATATATATATATATATATATATATATATATATGTGTTATATATGTATATAATGTATTACATCATATACATAACATTTTCCTATTTATTATGGTCAAAAATGTATGGATTAATTTATTACTATTTGGCGAATATTTACCGAGGATAATGTATTTGTTTATAAAAAAAAAGTGAATTAGCATTCGCAGCGGGAAGCTCCCACTCGCACACACTCGCACCCACTCGCGCACGTGTGTGTGCGCGTGTGCGAAATAGACTATACTCTATGCTTCGGCTTTGCTATCGGATTATTTAGATATTCATATATATATACACACACACAAACACATATATATATATATATATATATATATATATATATATATATATTAATATATATATATATATATATATATATATATATATATATATATATATATACATATATATACATATATATTTGCGTATACATTAACGTTATAGAGTCGATTGTTTAAGATCTGGTATCACGTGACGAGGTGTTCCCACACTCGGGCGTATCGTACATAACGGACCCCTGCTGAACACACACACACACACACACGCGCGCATATGTGTTATGTGTTTAGTAGTGATATAGTGTTCCTAAGTTCCGCACACACCTATGTGTGTACGTATGCGCTTGTAAGTATGTATGTGTGTGTATATGTATATATATATATTTATATATATATATATATATATATATATATATATATATATATATGTATATATGTATATATGTATATATGCATACAATTCACTTATATAATGTTTTTTCCGCTATTATTATTGTTATGTACTCTATATATTATTTGATGAATTAAGAAATGCATTCCTATAATAAGCGTCGTAATGCATTGTTCCGCGCGTGTTGTGTGTATTACACGGTACCGTCTCGCTTTACGCACACGCACGCGCACACTATAGTGCGGGATGTATGCTCGTACGTACCACTACAGGCATGCACGCACATACCACTACACGCACATACGTACATACCACTACAGGCATAACAAATTGAAGTATACATATATTCTTAGA
>OZ025242.1:2974017-2984017 GCA_964019155.1 Osedax fenrisi
AATGTTCCTTCGAAGCCGCTCTCATATTAAGGCATACATGTTTTAAAGAGAGCCGATCATTTATTTATACACAATTATATAAGATCACTTCTAAATAATATTATATTTACCCGACTCCATCGACATCAGTCTCCCCTACTTCTATAATCTTCCCGTATCACTCCCTGTATATAGGGATATATAATCTATGGGCTACATATCGTAAAGTCTGATGAGTTGCAGTAATATAATGCAACTTTTCTCTAAATCTACTTCTACTCATATATCTACCCCTACCTCTCCTACTATATATATACCCCTATGTCTACCCCAACCACTACACCTACCCCTATGTCTAACACTACGACGTATCCCTACCTCTATCTATATCTCAAACAGTTTCATATATTCTAATCAACTGTTTATTACAACAGCTCGTAAAAATAGCAACTTCTAACATCTGTATATATATATATATATATATATATATATATATATATATAAATATATATATATATATATATATATATATATATATATATATATAAATATATATATATATATATATATATATAAATATACCTATGTATATTTATTTATCTATTTAGTAGTATATTATTATGGCTACGCATTATTAAACATCCGAGAGGCTATAAAACTACACACATAAACAAGTTTGCATACGTTTTAATCATATTTATGTACACATTTTTACACACAATTTTAAATAAGTGGACATTAATATATATATATATATATATATATATAAATATATATATATATACTTATATACATACATATATCAATATTTATATAAATACTTATTCATACCTGTACATAATGGTAGAACTATATACCTAATAAATACATAATTATGTAGACTTGTTTACATATTCAAATAAGTATATAAATATATATTTATGTACATAAATATATACTTATATATAATTGTACTTATTTAAATATATAAATATAAATATATATATATATATATATATATATATATATACTTATACACACTCATACACACATACATTCATACGTATACACACACTTATGTACCTAACAATATATACTTATATATACTTAACATAATACATATATCGACATTAAAGCTTAAGGGTGTAAGTCAATTATTTATACATAGTGAATGCGATAAATAGTGAATCATTACGTCATCCTAGCACAACTCTATTACGTCATATCACGTTTATGATGTATGACGTCACATCGGTGTCGACGACATATGTATAGACCAGTGTGTACGACATATGTATATGCCAGTGTGTACGACATAGCTATAGCCTAGGCTACATGTACTTATTAGTGTTAATAAAGAGGTGTCGAATATCTCCATTGTTCGCTATTGTCAACAGTCAGAGGTACTTATGTTCCCGCAATGTTATGCTCTATTATGTAACAATAGTAATTCCATTGTTAAGTGGGTATATATTTTTTTTTTTCGGACAATGGTTAGTTAATAACCAGAGCCAATTATCCCATTTATTAGCGAAAACATATTAATAAAAATATGAGGAAGTAGGCAAGGGAGAGGCCAGGTAATTAAGGATATTACAATAATCCATTGCAGCAGTATTTGCGATAAATATTTAGACTGCCTGTCATGACACGAATACTGAGTAGCGTAATATCATGCTTCCTCAGGCCTAACGAATATAGGTCTTTAGACGTTAGGGATGAGGGTATACCACGCCAGTTCCAACAAGAGGCACTTAGTTTAGCCTGCTTTGCACCAGTAAGTTGTTTTGCGTAGGAGAGTATTTCAGGTTTGTTATAGTAGTCAGTTTTGTGTCGGTAATTAGTATCGGTATCTATTGTATCAGTTGAGATTTGCGTATCTATAATATAAACAATGTCATTTCGGTAATCCAGTAAGTCAGGTTTGCGTAAACCAAGTTGTGTTCGTATGTGTGGTTCCAGTATAGTTGTAAATTTGTACTTATTAAGTAGAGTGATTAAAAGAGCGTTAACATAATTATGCCTGTGAATAATGTTATTATAATTAAATCTACAGGTCTGCATAATATGATTTAGGCAGTCATATTTATAATTACACCCTCGCCTTAAACAAAAAAATATATATATATATATATATATATATATATATATATATATAGATAACATATATAACGATAATATACAAAATAATAACATTTAGATAAAAGATAATTACGTATAGATATAAGTTGTAACCAGATAAAATCTTCCCTCGGTAAGCATTACATAGGAAATAATGATAATATTATGTTATATATATCATATATAATATATGTATATATAAGAAATAACACACATACACAAATAGGTTGTAATACCTATAGGTATTACAACCTACTTGTGTGTGTGTGTGCACACATGTGTGTGTGTGTTATTTATTATTGATTTATTGATAATCGTAATGTTTATTAAAACTAAAAACATGTTTAGTTTACCAGTAAATAGGTATACCTTAACTATAGTTAGTGTGTTAGCCACTCGTATCTGGTGATTCAGTGTCGTGCGAGACAGGGAAGTAGACAGGGAAGAGTGGAGTGTGGGGTATAGGTAGTGGTGAATGAATGAGGTAGGGATACAGGGAGTGAGTGAAGGAATGAGGTAGGGATGTAGGTAATGAGTGAAGGAATGAGGTAGGGATGTAGTGAGTGAGTGAAGGAATGAGGTAGGGATGTAGGTAGTTAGTAACAGAATGAGGTAGGGATGCAGGGAGTGAGTGAATGAATGAGGTAGGGATGCAGGGAGTGAGTGAAGGAATGAGGTAGGGATGTAGGGATTGAGTGAAGGAATGAGGTAGGGATGTAGTGAGTGAGTGAAGGAATGAGGTAGGGATGCACGGAGTGAGTGAAGGAATGAGGTAGGGATGTAGGGATTGAGTGAAGGAATGAGGTAGGGATGTAGGTAGTGAGTGAAGGAATGAGGTAGGGATGCAGGGAGTGAGTGAAGTAATGTGTTTGGGATGTAGGTAGTGAGTGAAGGAATGATGTAGGGATGTAGGGAGTGAGTGAAGGAATGAGGTAGGGATGTAGGGAGTGAGTGAAGGAATGAGGTAGGGATGTAGGGAGTGAGTACAAGCATGTGGTAGGGATGTATGTAGTGGTTAAGGAAGGAGTCAGATAAGTGGGTAGTGACGGAAATAATTAGGTAGGGATGTGGATATTGCGGGAAGAAAGGATGTAGATATGTAGTGAGTGAGGGAACGAATGAGGTAGAGATGTAGGTAGTAATGAAGGAATGAGGTAGGGATGTAGGGAGTGAATGAAGTAATGAGGTAGAGATGTAGGGAGTGAGTGAAGGAATGAGGTAGGGATGTATGGAGTGAGTGAAGGAAGGAGGTAGAGATGTAGGGAGTGATATATACCCATATGTGTCACGCCTACATCGTACTTCCGGTCGCTCGTAAACCACTACCACTATAACCACTACCACTTGAGTGGTTAGACCCGTATTGTTAGACCCCACTTGAGTGGTTAGACCCTTATTGTTATACCCCACTTGAGTGGTTAGACCCTTATTGTTAGACCCCACTTGAGTGGTTAGCCTACCTCTCATCGACGACAAATTTCTTTTGATTGGACACTTTATTTAATGGCGTCCGTCGTTTAACAATGAAGCTACCCCGGAGATCGTAACGTAAATCACCTATAGCATACGAGGGCAGATATAGTTCTAATACGCACTCACACACGTCGTGCTTACGTCATACTCGACGCCCTCTTACGAAGTTGTGTTGCGTAATAGGTTTAAGTTACGTAATTAACCGAGTAGATATTAGGTAACGTACCTCATTCTATACGTGTATACCTATGACCCTCGTATACATCTATAGATCCCTCTATCTATCGCATTACTCCCTTTAACTTGCCATAGGTTACTCTATTAGTCTTACTATATATAGACTATAGTCTAACTGTATAATGGTACGTTTATCTTTCTCGATATCGTAATCTTTATTATTATCTTTATTGTTATCTTTATTTAGATTACTACATCTTATTACCTCGAGTCATCATCCTGTAATTGGTTCTCGAATTATTCTCTTTCATATACATTTACCATTGGTGATACCATGATGTAATATACTGTAGTATATACTGTAGTATATTAACTGTAGTATATTAACTGTAGTATATTAACTGTAGTATATTAACTGTAGTATATTAACTGTAGTATATTAACTGTAGTATATTAACTGTAGTATATTAACTGTAGTATATTGACTGTAGTATATTAACTGTAGTATATTAACTGTAGTATATTAACTGTAGTATATTAACTGTAGTATATTAACTGTAGTATATTAACTGTAGTATATTAACTGTAGTATATTAACTGTAGTATATTGACTGTAGTATATTAACTGTAGTATATTAACTGTAGTATATTAACTGTAGTATATTAACTGTAGTATATTAACTGTAGTATATTAACTGTAGTATATTAACTGTAGTATATTGACTGTAGTATATTAACTGTAGTATATTAACTGTAGTATATTAACTGTAGTATATTAACTGTAGTATATTAACTGTAGTATATTAACTGTAGTATATTAACTGTAGTATATTAACTGTAGTATATTAACTGTAGTATATTAACTGTAGTATATTAACTGTAGTATATTAACTGTAGTATATTAACTGTAGTATATTAACTGTAGTATATTAACTGTAGTATATTGACTGTAGTATATTAACTGTAGTATATTAACTGTAGTATATTAACTGTAGTATATTAACTGTAGTATATTAACTGTAGTATATTAACTGTAGTATATTAACTGTAGTATATTAACTGTAGTATATTAACTGTAGTATATTGACTGTAGTATATTAACTGTAGTATATTAACTGTAGTATATTAACTGTAGTATATTAACTGTAGTATCCTACCTGTAGTTTATTAACTGTAGTATATTAACTGTAGTATATTAACTGTAGTATCCTACCTGTAGTTTATAAAGAACAACCAGGAAACTGTGTATGTAATACAGTAACGGTAAAACGTATACATCTCTTTAACTTCCTATTATAATACGAAGAATACAAAGAATATATTCGTTGTGTATTTCTATAACGTATTATATCGTTAGCTAATATTTATACTTTATACTTTCGATTGTATCTTTCCACTATATATATATACTATATACTATATACTATATATTATATAGTATACATAGTATATATAGTATATAATATATATTCGCTAAAATAAATTATCAATCAACTAGTCTGGAACGCATAGCGCGTAAATATCTTATTATCCGACGGTTTTATGAACGAGATAACAATCGCGCTAAATAACTGTTCGCCGATAAATACCAGGCCCCCGCGTCAATCACCGTAGCCCTTCACCTTATGCCGGTCTCTCTCTCCATCTCAGGCATCGTCGTATCGTCGTGTTGCATCGCCGCGCAGCTTCCCATTATAATTACGACCTTATACGGCTAACGATCTATTTATAGAAACGCTCGTCGTAGTTAACGCGGCGCTAACTAATAATAGATAATTATGCGCGGTTACGAGAGCGGGTCACGTGCAGACTATATATATATATATATATATACATATATATATATATATATATGAAAATCACGTGATACTAGAAAGTTTTCGCACGCCCGTAAGTATACGCGTACTTTGTTCGCCGCATCGCCGCTATCTACACACCGTGTGTATAGCACGTAGCGAGCGTAAGGTGATATCGCCGTGCGCTTATAGAACATACATACATCTTATTATGCGTTCGTAGATTACGTCGGCACGCTTTGTATCGTTTGATATACGATTAGATTATATTTAATACACGTATATAATACCTACACGGGCACCTATATTACACATACACACACACATATATAGTATATATACTGTATATAATAGCATATATATGACATAATGTGGTATTATTGTATTGTCAATACGACAGAATATAGTAATACTAATATGTATTTCTATTATACTTTCTAATCATATAAATATAAATTATAAATTGTGTTTTTATTCATAAAATTCAATATTATTAAATATGATCATATATATATATATATATATATATATATATATATATATATATATATATATATACAGTGTCAGATTTAGGGGGGAAGGCAAGGTGAGAAAATAACCAGGGTCCATATATTTTATAAAAATAAAAATTTAATATTTATAAAATACATTTTTTCTAAATAGTAATCAACTATTAAAGAAATTATAATTTGAAAACAATTACTTGTGGCCCCTTCTAACTAACTAATGATGACATTATATCTCGAGCTTGGTTATGTTTTCACCCTAAATACAGATGAGTATTTCTTTACTTGCATGCTCTTTAGTAGAAATTTAACTAATTTCACTAATCGTTTTAGATGTAATAATCCAGATGAATACAGATAATCGTAATACTTTAAGCATGTAATATTATTCACTAATAATATCATTTAAATAATATAAATACGTATAATTTTAATACATTAACATTCGTTTATTTCAATATATTCATAATAAATTAATTATTTCGATTATATCGTTTAAAATACAGTGTTCATTACTAACATGGTAATATTGATATACAATGCTAATTATGTAATATGCAATATTATAATATGCTATTACAACAATGTAAATGTGAATTTAAAGATATATGGGCGATAATAGAGGGGTCAAAGTTCATTTGATATCATATCAATAGTTGGTATCATCTCAATATGACACCGGCACTGTATATAATAAGGCACACAACATATATATATATATATATATATATATATATATATATATACATATTTAATCAATTAGTATTTCGTTGTATACTCGTGTATATATCGATATATATATATATATATATATATATATATATATATATATATATATATATGTATATGCACATAGATATATATCCATATATCGGGTTTTTATTATATTGATGTGTATATATGATTATTACTAATCATTAGTTGTGCATGTTCGACTTAACACATCGAATTCACTGCTATTAAACCTAGTTGCATTTAATACTATAGTCAGATACTATAGTCAGATACGGTACGAATACACTACTATAGGAGAAACGTATTCAGTCATTCGTATTGGAGATGTACCTAGTAATCTTAAACAAATGTTGTTTTAAATATCATTAGATTGATTTATTAATATAAGTATATACTGATTAATTAAATGTGAATATCATTAACAGATTAACAGCGTGAACGTATAGAATGTGTACATCATTTACACGTGTATTGTATTCATATTCCGCGTAGATATATTTGAAGGGGCTATTTTCTTATATCTAAAAAGTAGAATTAAAAGTCTCGTATTTCGTAGACTAGCATCAATAATCTAAACCTTATACACTCTAGAGGTGAAGAATCTTCACACTATACAATGTACAGTGTACATCATATATGATATATTTTCTATAACTCCCTCTCTCTATCTCTCTCTATATATATAACTCACCTCTCTCTCAATATTTCTCTCTAAAGGGGATATCCCACTATAAGTATTTCCGTAAACTTGCCGGACAAATTTAACTTTAAAACGATTTTCTATCAAGTTAACTACAATTTTAATGGGAACCCCCTTAATTCCCGGCAACTTGACTGCAATGTAATAACTTTATAGGGGGTATCCCATTGATAGACAACTTGATAGAAAAGGGTTTTAAAGTTACGATATGTACGGTGAGTTGCCGGAAAATCTTGTAGTGGGATACCCCTTAACTATATTCCTCTATATATCTCTCCACCTCTATCTTTATCACTCTACTCTCTCTTCCCCTCTATTTCTATAATTACGATTTATTTAAATTCTATTATAATATCTATAGATAGTGTACTAGTATTATAACTAATATTACTATATTACTACTAGATTACCGTAATCACTGTTATAATAACTACTATATTACTATAATTATTATAATTATAAAAAATGGCGAATTAGCGTGTGAAAAGTGGTTTCGTGAATAACGCGATTTACGAGTTTAGATCGTCGTCATCTTTTTAACGAAACCTCTTTATTATTAATAATGCTAATAACGAATACATCTCGGTATACCGATGTAGTCAGATAGGCTTTCACTTAACACCTCTGGCCGTCGCATTAACGCGATATATATATATATATATATATATATATATATATATAATGTTACAATAATATATATATATATATATGGTATACCATTATCTATATATAGATAGATGTTGTATAGATAGATGACATCTATAGATGTTTCAGTCGGCTGCATGTTTCAGTCGGCTGCATGCAGTTAACTATTTCCGCTCCCGTATATAACGATTGCGGATAACACTGGCATGTTGCGTAACACTTCGTCATATCTCGCGGCGTCTCGAGTTCTCTCGAACCATCTCGCGTTCTCTCCAACTATATCGTGTCCGATGATTCTTGTATAGCTATAGCTATATTATAGCTATAACTTATAAGTTCTATCGCGCATTTAGTATTATGGTGGCGTTAGTATATATATATATATGTATATATATATATATATATATATATATATATATATATATATATATATATAATACATGGCTATACGGATGTGTCAGTGTAGGTGTATGTCGCGTGCACAATATTTGATCAGCTGTGATTGGCTAACGAGCAGTTAACCCATACACGGGTACAAGTGTACCCGCGCCACGACTGAGTGTACCGTATCGAGAGTTAGTACACTGGTGGGGTCGAGTCCGATGGGTAGTTACAGCTAAGTACCCAGCTAAGTACCCCTACTTAGCGGGTACTTAACGAGTACACTCGATCGATGTAACTTATCAAGTCAACGTCGAGTACTTAACGAATACATTATATCGATGTAACTTATCAAGTACACGTCGAGTATTTACGAAGTGTAACGGCGATCTCGTACGATGTGGGGGGGGGGATCGATTTAGTGCGCGCTATGATAACACGCATTATTATCTAGGTGAAACAAGTATTTATTAGTAGGGGCGCTGGAACGATTTGGTATGTAGAGGGGACCAACCAATAAAAATAAATGTTGTGGTAAAAGTTGGGGGAGACCAATACATAGGAAGTCCCCCTAGATTTTAAAGTGGGGGCGGGCATATCCCCTCCCCGTCCCCCTATTGCAGCGCCCCTATTTTTAGCGGGATTATTTTTTAATTCGAAATGCGTACCAGGTTCTAGTTCACCATAAATTATAAAATCTATACCGAAATGTTTTTTTTTCAATAATCTATAAGTTGCAGACCAGGTGGTATACGTGCATGAACACGTGTGCATGAACATCACTCCATCTTAACGAACACATTCATGCGTACATAGTTATTTATAGAAGTAGGGGCGCTGCAACCGGGGGGGACGGGGGGATATGCCCCCATTTTAAAATCTATGGGGACCTCCTATGTATTGGTCCCCCCTCCCCCCACTTTTACCGCAACATTTATTGTGATTGGTTGGTCCCCCCCCCCTACGTACACACCATGGTTCCAGCGCCCCTAGTAGACAGTGCGATGTGTGCATGGCGCGTGTGCGTGATCACCACACCAAAGGAATGTTCACTCGACACGAGATCGCTGGCTACCCTTACAACTCGCCCTTCTCGCTAATACACACACACCTTCGTTATGTAATCATCAGTTGTCATGACAACGTATACCACGATATATGTATATATATATATTGACCTAGGATTATCATAGTATAATTTATTTCTCAGAACACCCATCCTCGGAATAATATAATAGAACGGACATTGTCCGTTGGACAATCACACGTACACGCGCAGTATTCATTGCACATGCGTACATGTTACGAATAGGTTACGAATAGGTTACGAATGCATACGTTGACGTATATTGTTGGTCATAGAATGATTTTACGTACGAGGGATTTTAAATTATTGATATTCACATATTATAATATATATATATATATATATATATATATATATATATATATATTCTAAATGTGTATTAAGTCAGCATATTGCCACATGTTTGCTACGGGTAATTCAC
>OZ025242.1:2989017-3069017 GCA_964019155.1 Osedax fenrisi
AGTCATGTTAAATCATATCTTACTTTCAGTACACTATTATGTCACGTTACATCATATCTTACAATCACCTTTCAGCACAAAGTACAGTCACGTTACATAATATCATACTTTCAGCTCACTATACATTCACGTTACATAATATCATACTTTCAGCTCACTATACATTCCAGTTACATCATATCTTAATATCACCTTTCAGCACAAAGTACAGTCATGTTACATAATATCATACTTTCAGCTCACTATACATTCCAGTTACATCATATCTTACAATCACCTTTCAGCACAAAGTACAGTCACGTTACATAATATCATACTTTCAGCTCACTATACATTCACGTTACATAATATCATACTTTCAGCTCACTATACATTCCAGTTACATCATATCTTACAATCACCTTTCATCACAAAGTACAGTCACGTTACATAATATCATACTTTCAGCTCACTATACATTCACGTTACATAATATCATATTTTCAGCTCACTATACATTCCAGTTACATCATATCTTAATATCACCTTTCAGCACAAAGTACAGTCATGTTACATAATATCATACTTTCAGATCACTATACATTCACGTTACATAATATCATACTTTTAGCTCACTATACATTCATGTTACATCATATCTTACAATCACCTTTCATCACAAAGTACAGTCACGTTACATAATATCATACTTTCAGCTCACTATACATTCACGTTACATAATATCATATTTTCAGCTCACTATACATTCCAGTTACATCATATCTTAATATCACCTTTCAGCACAAAGTACAGTCATGTTACATAATATCATACTTTCAGATCACTATACATTCACGTTACATAATATCATACTTTTAGCTCACTATACATTCATGTTACATCATATTTTACAATCACCTTTCACCACAACGTACAGTCATGTTACATCATATTATACTTTCAGCACAATATACGGGCACGTTATATCATATCATACTTTCAGCACACTATACTGACACGTTACATCATATCATACTTTCAGCACACTACTATCATGTTACACCATAACGTACAGTCACGTTCCATTATACTCTCACCTTCTAGCAAATCATACTATCATATCGTACTTTCATTGCATGTCATATTCTTATCATCGATCATTTACTTTAATCCATATATAAATAATGTACATTATATATCGTTTCTAAAATGTGATTAATAATATATTAGAAATTAAAACATATGAGATATTCAAATACTATAAAATAGATATTTGAGATACGATTCTCGTGAAAATAAATATCTGATAAAAAAGTATTAAAATATACTCCAGATAATATCGTTTACTAATGTATATATATATATATATATATATATATATATATATATATATATAAATTATAATATATATATATATATATATATATAATTAATATATATATATATATATAATTATTATATATAATTTATTATATAATTTTATATATATTATATATTTATATATATATATATCTTTATGAATATATGTATATAGATACATATAGTATTAATTTCATTAACAAATATACATTATTAATTGTGGTAAAATAAGTATTATAAATAAATTAAACTTATTACTTACAAATTATTACTTTAAAATTAAAAAAAATTTGTTTGCGTATTTTTGATCATAACTTTTGTTTTAATAACAATTTGAACAAACTAAAATATGAACTATATTATAGAATTTAATAAGCTTTCTAACAATACTAATTTTATCACAGTAGCATAAATATAAAAAATCTCATTTTCATACCGATATCATATCGTATCGATATCATATCATATCGGATATGATACATATGTTAAAAACCTACGAAAAATCGAATAAGCTTTACTATTTATGATATTTTTATTAATTATATTTTAATTATATATATATGTATGATATTATATATACAATGTATGTATATATATAATCAAATCATATACTATATAATGTATATTTTGATGTATAAAGTCGTATAATTTTCGTATAATTTTCAAATAAATATTTATAAAAGATGCTTTTTTTACTAATATTACGATATAATCTTTAATAATACATGTTTTTATATTAATAAAAACTATTGTAAAGTACATAATACATAACATTTTTATGAAAAATATGAAATTAAATGTAAATAATGCTATTTAAGCATTAATTTGACCGAAATTACATTGAATAATGTAAAATCGTACCTGTCAATCAAACTGATTTCTACGTCATGTCAATCAAGTCACGTCAATCAAGTCGATTTCAAATCGATGCATATATCACATGACTGGTGATCTAGGGGCTTCGCCCCTTAGATGTCTATGATATATATATAATAATTGTTACCAATATATATTTAATAAATAATTATTAGGAAGATTATAAAATCTCACATCTTCCCTACGACTAAATAATACACACAGATACGTTATATATGTATACAGACTTCGCCCCTTTGACGTATGCATTTATCGGATATAAATATACGACCAGGATTAATACATGCTGGTATATAGGTTTATAATTATAATTGATATTCTAATTATGCCCTAAATCTGATACTTATTAATTTGTATAGTTTTACATAAAACTTTAAAAAATTAATTAATACTATATTTATTAAATAAGAATAGAGAGTATCATTTTGAGTAAATAGATTTTCATAAAAGTTCTCATTTTCAGCGTAACATTTTACATAAACTACATAAACTACATTAAAGTACAGGTAGTATTAGTATTAAGTGGCAACTTTATTCTATTACAGATCGAATAAATACCGAAGTACTCGGTAGGAATGCGTTACATGTAACGACGGTGGCCCGATAGTACCCGCTACCTATTCGAGAGTTAGCGAAGTACTTTTTCGGAATCATAACTCGGGTACTTTTGATGATTATTTTGACATAGAACTTTAGTCTAGTACTTTAGCCTAGTACTTTAATTCAGTGATGATAACATACGAGATTTCGTTAACCTCGTCTATACTAACAATGATAATAGCATACAATGATGAAGTATACAATGATAATAACATACAATGATAATAACATACAATGACGCTAGAACGCGATGATGATGTACTACTAAGCGATGATGATGAATACAGCTGTGATACTAACAATAGTACTAACAATGCTAGTAACAATGTTAACACATAGGACATATGTGCTAGTAACAATGTTAACACATAGGACATATGTGCTTGTAACAATGCCAACACGGAGGACATATGTGCTAGTAACAATGCCAACACATAGGACATATGTGCTTGTAACAATGCCAACACGGAGGACATATGTGCTAGTAACAATGCTAACGCGGAGGACATATGTGCTAGTAACAATGTTAACACATAGGACATATGTGCTTGTAACAATGCCAACACGGAGGACATATGTGCTAGTAACAATGCTAACACGGAGGACATATGTGCTACTAACAATGCTAACACGGAGGACATATTTGCTAGTAACAATGCTAACACGGAGGACATATTTGCTAGTAACAATGCTAACACGCAGGACATGTGTGCTAGTAACAATGCTAACACGGAGGACATGTGTGCTAGTAACAATGCTAACACGGAGGACATATGTGCTATTAACAATGCTAACACGGAGGACATATGTGCTTGTAACAATGCTAACACGGAGGAAATATGTGCTAGTAACAATGCTAACACGGAGGACATATGTGCTAGTGACAATGTTAACACGGAAGACATATGTGCTTGTAACAATGCTAACACGGAGGACATATGTGCTAGTAACAATGCCAACACGGAGGACATATGTGCTAGTAACAATGCTAACACGGAGGACATATGTGCTAGTAACTATGCTAACACGGAGGACATATGTGCTAGTAACAATGCTAACACGGAGGACATGTGTGCTAGTAACAATGCTAACACGGAGGACATGTGTGCTAGTAACAATGCTAACACGGAGGACATATGTGCTACTAACAATGCTAACACGGAGGACATATTTGCTAGTAACAATGCTAACACGGAGGACATATTTGCTAGTAACAATGCTAACACGGAGGACATATGTGCTAGTAACAATGCTAACACGGAGGACATATGTGCTAGTAACTATGCTAACACGGAGGACATATGTGCTAGTAACAATGCTAACACGGAGGACATGTGTGCTAGTAACAATGCTAACACGGAGGACATGTGTGCTAGTAACAATGCTAACACGGAGGACATATGTGCTATTAACAATGCTAACACGGAGGACATATGTGCTTGTAACAATGCTAACACGGAGGAAATATGTGCTAGTAACAATGCTAACACGGAGGACATATGTGCTAGTGACAATGTTAACACGGAAGACATATGTGCTTGTAACAATGCTAACACGGAGGACATATGTGCTAGTAACAATGTTAACACGGAGGACATATGGGCTAGTAACAATGCTAACACGGAGGACATGTGTGCTAGTAACAATGCTAACACGGAGGACATATGTGCTAGTAACAATGCCAACACGGAGGACATATGTGCTAGTAACAATGCCAACACGGAGGACATATGTGCTACTAACAATGCTAACACGGAGGATATATGTGCTTGTAACAATGCTAACACGGAGGACATATGTGCTACTAACAATGCTAACACGGAGGACATATGTGCTAGTAACAATGCTAACACGGAGGACATATGTGCTATTAACAATGCTAACACGGAGGACATATGTGCTAGTAACAATGCTAACACGGAGGACATATGTGCTTGTAACGATGCTAACACGGAGGACATATGTGCTAGTAACAATGCCAACACGGAGGACATATGTGCTAGTAACAATGCTAACACGGAGGACATATGTGCTAGTAACAATGGTTATAACATCGGTCGCCCAGCGTAACGGATCCGGGTGGTGACGCGATAGGCTAACGTGTTTCAAGATTTCTATTCGCAT
Organism: Osedax fenrisi; assembly: GCA_964019155.1. Taxonomy (NCBI): domain Eukaryota; kingdom Metazoa; phylum Annelida; class Polychaeta; order Sabellida; family Siboglinidae; genus Osedax; species Osedax fenrisi. Next base: position 2,993,956 of record OZ025242.1, read on the forward strand.
ACCCACCTCGGTAACACCTACTAGCATCTCAGTTAGCCCTACCACCACCACTACCACTACTACTACTAGTATTATTATTAATATCACCACCACCACCACCACCACCACTACCACCACCACCACCATGACGACTATTATAACTAATATTATTGATCCGACATTAGCCGTGCGTACGGTTGTGCGGGTGTGTGATACTCCTATTACAAGCGTTCACGTTTATTATTATTATTATTACCGCCGCCGCCGTGCGAATATCATGTTCATCATTTCTATACGTGTACGATATACATATACACACACATTACATATATATATATATATATATATATATATATATATATATATGCGCGCGCAAGATGTAGGTATGCTTATACTTAATGCATCCATGTCATATAAAACATATATACACGATATATAGTATAATACACGTACATACTATATACATACTATATACATACTATATACATATATGTGTGCTACACATCATATATTTGCATATTTCAAAGGCGCACACGGCTACAGTATAGCGTAGTACTGGTCAGTGCACTGGTCAGCGGAGTGGTCTGACGAGTGGTCAGAGGATTGGCCACATCTTGATTAAGTTATCCCTTAATTCATGTCCTAACCTGCGTCCTTGTTGTTACCCGGTTGTAGCGTAACCACGCCCCCACCTAACCACGCCCCCACCTACCCACACACACACACCCACAAACACACACACACACATATATATATATACACATACATCGATACGAACGTGTATACAATCTAAATACAAATACACATTTTCTATAATGTATTACTTATAATAAATACCCCATAGGATAAATACTTTAATCGCGGCTCCTTACTTTAATACACTAATATTATTTTTATTATTTTTTATATAATATTAGGTCGATTTTTCACATGTTCGAGAATATTACACATATATATGGTATTTATTTATTAATAGTAGTATACTAGTATAATAGTAACTAGTAATAGTAATATACTAGTAATATCTATTACTAAATATCATCATCATTATCATCATCATCACCACCACCATCGTCATCATTATCATCACCATCATCATCATCATCATCATCATCATCATATTCTTCAAAATCAACATCAGTATACTTTAAAGTATTTATATATATAATTTTTTGATATTTATATTTGATTGGTTATAGAAAGTATGTATTTATATTATTGTAAATTAATTATGGTTTACGATTCTGTTTATAGTTATAACATAAACTTATTAATATTATAATGTATATATATATATATATATATATATATATATATATATATATATTATTCCATTGAACCATAGACCCCAGGCATTATATATATATATATATATATATATATTGTATTATATAATAATACTATGCTGTTAGTATCCATGGTATACACTAATAGTCGATATACAGTGGATGTCCGACGGACATTGTCCGTAGTAGGGGATGTCGGTATACAACGGCGGTCGATGTAAGGTGTCGCCTGATTAACCTAAGCATGTAGTCTCTCCTCGTATATCATCATATCAATTATACGCGTAGAATATTTCGTAGTTACGTACTAGATGCGAGCGTGTGTGTTATTAATAGACGCCGGCGTAGTACATTATCGTTCTATCGGCCCTCTATCGCCCTCTATCGGCCCTCCATCTTATTAATACGTCAACTATTTTTATATCGTCTTACGTTTTATTTATAATTAATTATGACGTCATAAACTACGTTTACAACATCGCCTCGCGAACTGAGTAGTATAATATAGTAGTATAATATAGTAGTATACTATAGCGATATACTATAGCTGTATACCGCAGAAGTACCACAAGATGCAGTGGGTGCATTGCGCTCCCGGGTAAACTTAGTTAAACCTAGGTAGCACTTGGTAATAACGCGAGCAGCGGCGGCGGCAGTATTATGTCTATAGACAATAATAAATCATCATTTGAGAGGCGTCGTTGAAACATCATAACAGGCCGCGGTTATCTGGTGACGTCACCGTTCACTATTGTTTGTAGAGATACACACACACATACACACACATACACACACACATATATATATATATACATATTTATAAGTTCACTATTAAATTATACAAATATTAAGGTTCGCCAAACACGATCTCGATACATCGTAATGGTACTCGCGCATATCCCCACACACGCACACACACGCACCCACATACACACGCGCACACACGCACGCACGCACGCACCTACGTGACACATCACCGGCCCCATAGACGTAAGTTTGTAGTACGCCGTCTGAGGTGACAGCATCTCTCTAGCTCGGGCCCGACCTACATTATTGCATCACTACATCGTGCATTCCTAGTGGTATTATTATACCTGCATCTGTAACTATAGCGGTAGTATTATACCTGCATCTGTAACTATAGCGGTAGTATTATACCTGCATCTGTAACTATAGCGGTATTATTACACCTGCATCTGTAACTATAGCGGTAGTATTACACCTGCATCTGTAACTATAGCGGTATTATTACACCTGCATCTGTAACTATAGCGGTATTATTACACCTGCATCTGTAACTATAGCGGTAGTATTACACCTGCATCTGTAACTATAGCGGTATTATTATACCTGCATCTGTAACTATAGCGGTATTATTATACCTGCATCTGTAACTATAGCGGTAGTATTACACCTGCATCTGTAACTATAGCGGTATTATTATACCTGCATCTGTAACTATAGCGGTAGTATTACACCTGCATCTGTAACTATAGCGGTATTATTATACCTGCATCTGTAACTATAGCGGTATTATTATACCTGCATCTGTAACTATAGCGGTAGTATTACACCTGCATCTGTAACTATAGCTAGTAGTATTATACCTGCATCTGTAACTATAGCGGTATTATTATACCTGCATCTGTAACTATAGCGGTAGTATTATACCTGCATCTGTAACTATAGCGGTATTATTATACCTGCATCTGTAACTATAGCGGTAGTATTATACCTGCATCTGTAACTATAGCGGTAGTATTACACCTGCATCTGTAACTATAGTGGTATTATTACACCTGCATCTGTAACTATAGCGGTATTATTATACCTGCATCTGTAACTATAGCGGTATTATTATACCTGCATCTGTAACTATAGCGGTAGTATTATACCTGCATCTGTAACTATAGCGGTATTATTATACCTGCATCTGTAACTATAGCGGTAGTATTATACCTGCATCTGTAACTATAGCGGTATTATTACACCTGCATCTGTAACTATAGCGGTAGTATTACACCTGCATCTGTAACTATAGCGGTATTATTATACCTGCATCTGTAACTATAGCGGTATTATTATACCTGCATCTGTAACTATAGCGGTAGTATTATACCTGCATCTGTAACTATAGCGGTATTATTATACCTGCATCTGTAACTATAGCGGTAGTATTATACCTGCATCTGTAACTATAGCGGTATTATTATACCTGCATCTGTAACTATAGCGGTATTATTATACCTGCATCTGTAACTATAGCGGTAGTATTATACCTGCATCTGTAACTATAGCGGTAGTATTATACCTGCATCTGTAACTATAGCGGTAGTATTACACCTGCATCTGTAACTATAGCGGTAGTATTATACCTGCATCTGTAACTATAGCGGTATTATTATACCTGCATCTGTAACTATAGCGGTAGTATTACACCTGCATCTGTAACTATAGTGGTATTATTATACCTGCATCTGTAACTATAGCGGTATTATTATACCTGCATCTGTAACTATAGCGGTATTATTATACCTGCATCTGTAACTATAGCGGTATTATTATACCTGCATCTGTAACTATAGCGGTATTATTACACCTGCATCTGTAACTATAGCGGTATTATTACACCTGCATCTGTAACTATAGCGGTAGTATTATACCTGCATCTGTAACTATAGCGGTAGTATTACACCTGCATCTGTAACTATAGCGGTAGTATTATACCTGCATCTGTAACTATAGCGGTAGTATTACACCTGCATCTGTAACTATAGCGGTAGTATTACACCTGCATCTGTAACTATAGCGGTAGTATTACACCTGCATCTGTAACTATAGCGGTAGTATTACACCTGCATCTGTAACTATAGCGGTATTATTATACCTGCATCTGTAACTATAGCGGTAGTATTATACCTGCATCTGTAACTATAGCGGTATTATTATACCTGCATCTGTAACTATAGCGGTATTATTACACCTGCATCTGTAACTATAGCGGTATTATTACACCTGCATCTGTAACTATAGCGGTAGTATTATACCTGCATCTGTAGCTATAGCGGTAGTATTATACCTGCATCTGTAACTATAGCGGTATTATTATACCTGCATCTGTAACTATAGCGGTAGTATTATACCTGCATCTGTAACTATAGCGGTATTATTATACCTGCATCTGTAACTATAGCGGTAGTATTACACCTGCATCTGTAACTATAGTGGTATTATTATACCTGCATCTGTAACTATAGCGGTATTATTATACCTGCATCTGTAACTATAGCGGTATTATTATACCTGCATCTGTAACTATAGCGGTATTATTATACCTGCATCTGTAACTATAGCGGTAGTATTATACCTGCATCTGTAACTATAGCGGTATTATTATACCTGCATCTGTAACTATAGCGGTAGTATTACACCTGCATCTGTAACTATAGTGGTATTATTATACCTGCATCTGTAACTATAGCGGTATTATTATACCTGCATCTGTAACTATAGCGGTATTATTATACCTGCATCTGTAACTATAGCGGTATTATTACACCTGCATCTGTAACTATAGCGGTAGTATTATACCTGCATCTGTAACTATAGCGGTAGTATTACACCTGCATCTGTAACTATAGCGGTAGTATTATACCTGCATCTGTAACTATAGCGGTATTATTATACCTGCATCTGTAACTATAGCGGTAGTATTACACCTGCATCTGTAACTATAGCGGTATTATTATACCTGCATCTGTAACTATAGCGGTAGTATTACACCTGCATCTGTAACTATAGCGGTAGTATTACACCTGCATCTGTAACTATAGCGGTAGTATTATACCTGCATCTGTAACTATAGCGGTATTATTATACCTGCATCTGTAACTATAGCGGTATTATTATACCTGCATCTGTAACTATAGCGGTATTATTACACCTGCATCTGTAACTATAGCGGTATTATTATACCTGCATCTGTAACTATAGCGGTATTATTACACCTGCATCTGTAACTATAGCGGTAGTATTACACCTGCATCTGTAACTATAGCGGTATTATTACACCTGCATCTGTAACTATAGCGGTATTATTACACCTGCATCTGTAACTATAGCGGTAGTATTATACCTGCATCTGTAGCTATAGCGGTAGTATTATACCTGCATCTGTAACTATAGCGGTATTATTATACCTGCATCTGTAACTATAGCGGTAGTATTATACCTGCATCTGTAACTATAGCGGTATTATTATACCTGCATCTGTAACTATAGCGGTAGTATTACACCTGCATCTGTAACTATAGTGGTATTATTATACCTGCATCTGTAACTATAGCGGTATTATTATACCTGCATCTGTAACTATAGCGGTATTATTATACCTGCATCTGTAACTATAGCGGTATTATTATACCTGCATCTGTAACTATAGCGGTAGTATTATACCTGCATCTGTAACTATAGCGGTAGTATTACACCTGCATCTGTAACTATAGCGGTATTATTATACCTGCATCTGTAACTATAGCGGTAGTATTATACCTAAATTTGTAGCTATAGCAATAGCTATACATAGCTACAGATGTAGGTATAGCTATATATGTTCTAGAGGTAATGATCTAGGTATATGTATACATACTATAGTAAGTACCTCTATAGAGGTATGCATCTAGGTATGGCTATCTAGGGGTATACGTACTAGATATATATATCTAGGTATGGCTAATGATAGGTGTGTGTGTGTGTGTGTGTGTGCCTATAGATAATCCTAGAGGACATTCTGTGCTGGTTGAAAGTGAGTGGTATTCGTTAATGGTAATCGGATGAGTGTAATCGGCTCGAACGAACACGCGCACCCACACACGCGCACACACACATACACGCTTCCACACATACACGAACATACACACACGCACACACGGACACACATACGAACGCCAACAGGCGCATACATACACGCGCGTGGGGTATATATTAAGGGTATAACCCCCACCACCCGATATGGTATAGCTAGTCCTCGCGCTTGTATACAGATTACGTCATCAGCACTAAAGTGTGACAGCGTTAATAACTATAGTAATAGAGTGGGTATAGTACATGTATAGTAAAGGTATAGTAAAGGTATAGTACAGGTATAGTAAAGGTATAGTACAGGTATAGTACAGGTATAGTACATGTATAGTAAAGGTATAGTAAAGGTATAGTAAATATATAGTACAGGTACATTACTATATGGGTTTATAATAGTGTATTATGATTTACGAGCTGAGAGAACACGTATTATGTAATATTATGTAATACCATCACGACATGCTTTCGCGCATTATGTCATAGATCTCATTTCTTATGAATATTTGTATATGTGCATATATAAATATATATATATATATGTTTATATTAAAGAAAATTACACACATGTCATACACACGTATACATATATATATATATATATATATATATATATATATATGTATACCTATATATCGCACAAAGAACTACGTGTGCATGCCTCTAGATGACCGTGACAGTATTACATAGCAACACACCGCACACCACACGTGGACTTACCTGATCTACGGGATCTCCCATTATACGTCAATAGATATAGACTCTTTCCTCGGTCCTAGCATCTCCGTCCTATACGACATACATCACTCGTGTAGGATTCTCTTTCTCTCGCTCTCTCGCTCTCTCTCTCGCTAGATCTCACTCGATCTCGCCGACGAGCGTATTGCGTGCGTATGGACGACTCGAGAGAGAGAGAGAGCGCGTGCGTGCGTTGTAGTATGTGTGTGCGTGCGCGCGACACGAAGGTAAGATGTCGCCACGTATGCGCAGTCACGCGTACGAGTGTACCACGTGAGCTTGCACGTGACGAACGGAGTTGCGATCTGGGTCAAGGTCATTAAGGTGAACTAATAGTTGACATCAAGGTTGTAGTTATATTTAGTCCGCTAACGTCAGATGACATATCGTATTCGGCTACTACTACCATATATGGTATCATAATTATAGTTATATGCTTCTAAAGATCTGTCCGGGTAGATCAGGCTATAACCTTATAAGGCGTCTGACCAGCAAGCAGTAGGTCACGGGTTCGAGTCCCGTCCTCACCAATAAAATATGTATTCAAATAATATTTAAAAGTGATCTTAAATAATGGCGTATACACAAATGATCGGCTCTCGTTAAAACCGCGGATGACTTAACATGAGAGCGGATTCGTAAGGACATTAGAGCCATGTGGTTATAAGTGAAAACTTCATCTAAGTTTACTATAGTATTTCTATAGACGGTTTGAAATTATTTAAATGAAATTACTCCGCCAAAATAAAATAATAAATATAATTACTTATAACATTTACTTTATATATATATATAGTACATTTTATGAGTAATTATATTGAGGGTATACCCCGATTGTTACTCCACCCCAGTTAAGCAGTCTTGGTCATGCTTGATCGATGAGCGCTGGTGCAGATTACTGAACATCCGGTCGGATCGTATAAACCGCCACATCCGGCGGTATATCGAGGGTTCGCCGTATATACTAATAACGCATTCGTATGTATCGCAGGTACTAGTTAGCTAGGCGGATAGTAGAGGTAGATAGACAGAGCGAGCGCAGAGTAATTATATAAAACGAAACAACTAAACAAGAATATAAACTATCGTAATGATAAATCACAACTATTGATTTAAAAGGAGCGATTAAAATAAAGCTCGCTAGCCGTACGAGAGCAGCGCGTTAAGGCGACGAGTATTAGATACGCAGACAATAGAATCAATTACTAGTTAGGAACTATCGCGATGGTCAAACCATATACGGGGTGGTCAGTTCCCGGGGGAGGAGTCACTAGAAGATAGATTGACATCGCCTAGACTATAGAGAGGCAATCGTATCCAGTATACCATGGGCAGTTAACTGCAGTTACTGTGTACATCGATAGCAAGTGTACACGGCGTGCACGTGACTAGCAGATAGTTATCACGTGATTGCACACGCGTTTTATTACCATTGTCACGTGTTAGTATCACTGTCACGTGTTATTACCATTATCACGTGTTATTATCCTTACCACGTGTTATTATCGTAATCACGTGTTATTATCGGTATCACGTGTTAGTATCCTTATCACGTGTTATTATCCTTATCACGTGTTAGTATCGTTGTCACGTGTTAAAACAATATTAGATGATATTAGAACTAAAATGTGAGTTAAAAGTTGTATATCATAGTCAATGCAAACATCAATGGAAGTTTCATTGGTTGATTCTCCTGGCTCAAGGACGTTGTGAAGGTAGGGTTCAAGTTCGGTGGTTGTAAATTAGTAGAAGAGCAGAGTTGTTCGTAGATTTCAGAGATTTTACGGGAACTTAATAACATTTAATATATATATATATATATTCTAATTACCTATTGTGAAGTATATATGTCGTATTTTCCCTGTATAATGATATGTTCTAGAACAAACAGAGACCATTTTTTATATAATATGATAATGTAATTGCTATTTATTTATTTAATTTATATTTATGTATACGTATGATATATGGAAATGGTTATTTTACATTATTTTAATAATTATTAAATTATATGGAATTAAATTAAATTGATTATAATCAAGTCCTAATTGTTACATTAATATATATATATATTAATATTATTATTAATATTATTATTACTATTGTTATCAGATTTATGAATTTCTACGGTAATTTCAGAAGATTTAATGCAAGTTTCAATATAAAAATAATATAAATACCCTTATTAATAATAATAATATTTATTTTTAAACCGGGGATACAAATGAACACCCCACGAAGTATTATACTTGTACTATGTTATAAATAGCTGTGACACAGAAAAATACAAAACTAATATGTAAATATTGTTATTTTATTTTGAGTAATGGTTTATTAACATAAAAGGGGTTTCATACCAACTCGTACGAATTATAATTCGTTAATAATTATTAACTCTAATAATTAGAGGTTACAGTTTAACTCTAATATTTAGATATAATATTTAAAATAAAATAAATGCTTATCTGTAAAAGTGGTTTCACACAAACTTGTTCGCAATTATTAACTCTAATAATTAGGTGTGAAACTCCTTTTACGAAGATTTAAATATTAGAGTTAAACTTAACCTCTAAGTATTAGAGTTAATAAAAGCGTTCGAGTTGATGTGAAACCCCTTTAACAGCAACAACAAAATAACTATGTTCTATATGTATACAACAAGTATACATGTGGTCGAATGGGTCGCGATATAGCGATGTACAGTTTGTGACAGTTCCACTCAACCATTTACCATATGCTGAGCTTTATACGCACAAGAAAACATATATTAATACACTTAAAACTTACGTAATTGATAAATATTATATATTGATAAATTATAAGATAATAAATAAAATATTAAAAATAAATAAAATAATATAAATATTTAAAGCCGATGTCAAACTTGTGTATATTCGCTCGAAAACTAAATTTGAAAACGTCTGACCTGTTATATATATATATATATAAACATCGATTAGTAATCTCACATAGTATACTATTAGATATAGGTAATATTCGCAAGTGTAACCTGAAGGTTAAATAAAGAAAAATTAAAAATTAAATTGACATCGAATATTTTTATTTATTTTTTATAACAAATATTAAAACAAATATGTATGACTAGTTAATGTATTACTTGGTGTATTTGTAAGTACTTAATAATAATTCAAAATCATTCGCATGGTATCATTAATTGTATATGTAATTATAGATATAAATAAAATGAATGTATTTCATAAGTAAAATATAAAATACATACAAAAGTAGGTTTAGAATAAATGTATAATATAGGTATACCTATATTATCTATAGGTATACCTATTACATATATGTATATATACATATATATCTTATAAGGCATTATAATTATTTATTAGGCATACTTTTTATAATACCTCAACAATTCATATTTAATTTAGGATTTTAAAAATAATTTTGTATATTGCCAATAGTTTGCCTATATTATTTTTATTGATCTTATTGATTACTAGAATTCATTTTTATATTAAAATAAATATTTAAAGTTTTTAAATAAGTTTACAAAATTACGAGCACAAAATTGAACTAAATCGTAGAATTTTTAAATATTATTTTTTATAAATAATCTAATAATGATTACACAATTTTGTTTACAATTTAATTCGTATACGAAAGATATGCTATCGTATTTCTTTTACCAAACATATATATATATATATATATACGAGAATTATTATTTTTATATATATTATACAAGTAAATAATTGGTACTTTACAAATATAATTATATATTTGCATCAGTGTTTTCCCTTAATTACATTTCAATACACTGCTAATTGTAATTGTAATTTTCTCTATTTTGCTTTAACAAAGTAATAATGTATTCCCAATTAACTTATAAGTTAATATATATTTCAATGATATTGATAATAAAAAATCAACGTGTAATAAATATATATTATTATTAGATATCTTAAATATCGTATAAAATAAGCCACGTTTTAAATAAGTGTTCCATGACACGAGTTACGCACTTTTCTAGGTATATGTGTACGCGTATACGTGTATTTATGTTCCCATACCTTAATAACTGCCTGCGTGGCTCAGTGGCTAATGCGTCAGATACACAAGCAGTAGGACACGAGTTCGAGCCTCGTCCGGACCATTAATTAATTTTATAAAATGGGTCTTAAAATATTATTTAGAAGTGATCTTATATAATTGTGTATAAATAAATGATCGGCTCTCGTTAAAACCACGGATGCCTTAACATGAGAGCGGCTTCGAATGGACATAGAGCCATATATTGTTATAAGTGAAAAACGTCATCTAAGTTCCTGGATGGGATGAAAGGACTCTACCAAATAAAATAACAATAACAATAACAATAACAATACCCATATGCGATTGTGTATAGGTGTATGTGTAGACGAAATCTAAAGAGAGACTAAATATGGATATATCCTTATAAGGAAGTATTGCTAGACGTATTAACCACCACAGTAAGAGAGGTATGGTAACAGCGAAGGAACCCATAACACAACATAAAAGTACATATATTGGTAACTGCCTATAGGAATAATACAAAGAAAGCATGTCCAATAGTTACAGTAAATACTTAATAAAGCATACATATAAAATCGCTGTAAATATATTTACATATACCTATAGGTACAAGATAACAATGTAAAATGTAGTAACGATTAGTCATGGATAGAATACTGCTACGAATGTTATGAACATAATGCTGATGGAGACAAATAAATACTTAATGTTAACTAGAGTAATACGGACACTAACGTTTACGTGACTTGGAAAGTATCCCGGATATGACAACATGCCCGCTGAACTAATTGTAAAGTCAGGAGGATATATATGATAATTAACTGTTAATAGTATTGTCTATTAATATATACAATACAATATGGGACACTTAAAATGGCCTATAGTTTGGAAAAAAATCATTAAATAACGTACAAAAAGCTTCCAAATGTTAAAAAAAAAATGAGCTATCGATGAATCTTATACCACAATCAACATAATTCTGAAAATAATAACGCGCAGACTACAACACGTCACAGTTCATTTCTGGGGAACACGCTGAAGAGTAGGCATAATTACTATCGAACAGATACAATTTAATTTAAGGATCATCTCGGAGTAATAAGCACAACATAAACAGCCCATTTATCACGTGTTCCTTGATTCTGTTATGTTATTAATTATATCTACTTTACTTATAGCGATGTGATTTGTTACGCTTTCTAGATAAGAGAAGATTACGAACTTAAGTGTAACATGAACTTTATTAAATATGGAGGGAATTGAGAGAGGAAGTACCAATTGTAAATAATAACAATTAGTATGGCGGATCCAAAGATCATACAATTATGATTGTGGTTAATAATGCAACATATTCCAAGAAGGCATTCGACAGGGTCTTGTAGCGTTTATTATATGATATGCAAATGTTTAATATCAATAAGAAACTAATGTAATCAATAGAAACTTATACAACAAGGCAGATAGCGATTTATACTTTGATGGGAAAGTTTGGGATTGGCGCAAGTACAATAAAATAAGTCATGGGTATTTGAGATAAGGGTATTTGCTATATTCTACACTTTTCAACATCATGTTTTAACAGATAATGGACGATTCACTAGCGAATCATGAAATAACAGTAAATATCGGTGGAAGAGTAGTTACAAACTTATTGTTGGCTGGTTATAGGTTATAGGTTATAGGTTATAGGTTATTGATTATACTGATAGCCTAGAAGGCACGGAATCTGAATTAACTGACCATGTAAACTAAATCGATCGTAACCCGCTAATATATGGTATGGAGATAATGCTATGAAAACACAAATGATTCTGAAGTTGAATTCACATCTGAAATGAGAATCAAAAATGAACCTAGGTTCATTTTTATGTTAATGTATTGACTTATTTAATAGCTATTAAATAAGTCAATACATTAACATACTTGAGAGCGGTTATCGATGATAAAGGGTTAACTACATAACCTTGATATAAACGTAAACACATCATCCTAGCTAGAACTGGTTTAAAAAAACTAAATTTCATAAGTCATGTACATAAGTCAATCTTCATGAAATCAAAAATCCAACCGATGCAATCACTGGTTAATCGTAATCGTTAATACGATATATATATATGCGTCATACCATAAGTCGACTAGTTATTTTTTTAAGTTAATTTATTTATATTACACATACTTTTTCCTTGATGTACTCATTAATTGTACACATTCACTTTTTCACAATCCATTATTGCTGGTAGTATGTATACTAACCAACATATAGTGTTCTCGTTTGTATTATGTATAGGAGTTGTTCTTAACTAACTGTTCTTTCTTAACTATCAGAGTTTTCAGTGTATCGTGAATATATTCCTGAGTTATCCTTCTACGGTAAGTAAATGTTGTTCAGTTGTTAATGTTGATTAGTGTTTCTCTCGAATATTCGGATATCCATTTATATAGTTTTCATCTATAGTTTCCTATCCATAATTATAATTCATATGGAAGTTGATGGAGAAACAAGCTATTGTATAAGTTAAATCCAGTTTCTATGTAATATTGTTAAAAGTTCATAGCATATGTAGACTTATATATAGATGTATATGTAATATATCTATAGTCAGACGAATTATTATTTCATTTTCGCGTGTACCACAATTTTTTAGTGTAGATATTCGAACTTGTTCACTTATTAAAGTTGTACCCCGTTAATATTATAATATTATAAGCCTATAGGCTTCATATGAACATATACATTTTTGGTATACACATTATTTACTTTTTATTACTGACTTACATTACATTGTAACCTGACATTTTGATAGTCTACCCTATAGGGTAATATACATATATTGTAGTTATTCATATCTACCTACGCTAAATGGGTCATTGTAATAAGTAAAGCTCAATTAACCGATCCTTCGGCCATAAATTAAGATTTATTTATAATTACCGTATAATATATCGTAAATAATATATTATAAGGAGATATTAAATGGCACTGTTGATAGCGAGATATATTACTCACGACCACTTCACTTCGAAGAACATCCAATACTATCGTTAAGGAGAACGATACTGCGTGACATAAGGATTAAATAAGGATTAAAGTATTTTGTAATTTATAAGTAATAAGAAAATTACATATACTCTATATATACTACCTATACTCTATAGAGTATATATATAAGCTCTAGCTTAATCATGTATATCACGTATCCTTGAAGTTTATTGTTTATGAATAGTTTTAGTGTTATGGATTTTTCCATACTTACCCTTTATTTAGAAATTATGTTCGGCTGCGATTCTCTCACTACGGAATAGGTACATATTGTACCCTGCGAGAATTTGTACCGCTTGTGAATATTTAAAAAATAATTACGAAAAGTATTTTGATTTCATGATTACATTTAGTTAATTTGACGGTAGATTGATCACTTTATTGTAAGAAGAATGATTGACGAGTTAGAACGGATATAGTGAATCCATTTGTTTTATATTGATAGTAATATGTACACGTGTAAAGTTGATATTGCTGGTAATAATGAATACACAATATACACAATTACCAAATACAAACATTAATACACATTATTATACTATATAATTAGGGGAAAATAACATAATACGGACACTTTAACAATAAATGGTCTTAACATTTTATTACTAATTATTTGTATTCAAAAATTACAATATATTAATATTATATGATTATAGATATTATTGTGATTTTAAAATTGTATTTAATATTTTAATTCCATAGATAATGGGGTATTCGTATTCGGTACCCATGTCCGAATACGGACACCTTATATACACTAGATAAACTATATATTATTGATGAAATATCAGACAAATTACAATTACATTATTTATAATAAATTTTATGAACAATTTATTCTAATTTAATTGGTTAATAATTTATTTATTTTTATTATTTTTTTATTAATAATACAATTTAAGTATCTAAATAATACAAATTTTAGATTTAGCTTTATTGGTGTTAATATTATAACGCACGAGATTTTTATGAAAATCAGAATAGTTCACACGCTGCGCGCTGATTGGGTGTCCGTATTAAGACATATATATATTGTCCGTAGTAGGGACTAATATGACTTCTAGACATATGCTTATAACTTAATGAATATTTGGTAACAAATATAGAAATTATATAAATAATTTTAGAATGCTTTATATTTTAATAATATAGTGTTATATGTTATATCTGTATATATCTTGAGAAGGTTTTAAGTTGAAATTTTTTTTCATAAATTTAAAAACGTAATAAAAAAACAGTTGATTGGATATATCAGCAATATTTTGAATAATTAAAAAATAAAAAATACTTTTTTAAACTATTTATATAATTATGAATATTTTATTTATTAAACATTTTTTTTGTAGGATTTATGGTTTCTTAGATACTGAGAGTGTCTGTATTCGGGTACTGTCCGTATTCGGTTACTTTCCCTTACCACTATTACAATATTTATTTATTTGTGTTAACACGAATTCGTAATTCTTTTAATGTTATTTTTTCTTGTTATTTTGTAACTCTACTTGTTTCCGAACACAAATAATAAGACTACAAAGCACGTATTGTTATTGAATATCAATCGATAAACGAATATAATATTCTCTGTAAATGATATATTTTTATTTATTTGTTAAATTTAATAGTTTTTCTATACACAACAATGCTATAAAGTATTGTTTATAGCATTATCAATACAATATTAAACATTGTATACAATATTACAACGATGCAATCAACCATGACTCATGATCGATGAATTATTCACGACTAGTAATGTTTATAGTGTACGCACATTTTTCATGTACATTTTAAATTTAAACATCTAGGTAAGTATAGAAAAGATGAAAATCCATGCCACCCTTAAGAGGGTCTCTACCAAATCAAATTAAGAAACACATTATAGTATCATTTAGATATATGTTTATATAAGTTATGACATTTTCAAATAATTATATCGATTATAGGTATAGATTACATATATAGTTATCATCTAATATCTCATTTGGTTATAAAAGCGTCCTGATTATAATACATATAATCCCGGGTCTTTACTGCATATGAATTGTTGTCGAGTTGAACTAATCATATAATTAGCTATATACCAGCATACTAAGTAAGCACATCGATGCATATACATACTAATAACATACTCGGAATCAATACTGCTTATCGCTTTCACTGATCCTCCTTAGAATTTGTCTATAAACTGATTTCAATCATTAATTCATATAGGTCGTATATATTGTGTGTATGTGTATATACTATGTGTGAATGTATATATATATATATATGTATATATATATATATATATATATATATATATATATATATATATATATATATATATATTCTAGAGCTAATGTAATAGCTGAAAGTATATTAAATGATTTAATTTATGAATTTAGATTAGTGGTATTATTGTTATATCATTTTAAATTGCTACATTATTATTATTGGTAATCGATGTTTGTGACTTTTTAATTTGTCCACATATTTTTTCCACTTGTATACCAAATAAATCCATTAAAATAAATTGATGTTTGCATTATATTTACTAATTCCTTTAGTAAAATGTATAATATAGTACTCCATTTATATATATTTTGAAATATAACAATAGAAAGTCGGACAACAATTGTTTTTGATAATATATATATATATATATATTGAATTGAATTGAATTGTTTATTTAAACACCAATATAGCGGGTACCATCTCTGGTGTATAACAATAACGAAAAATAATAAAAAAAACGAATAGAAAATACAAAATAACAACAATTTAAATTAAATTAACTTAGATATAAAGATTAAATAACGCGTATACAAAAATAAATTAAGAAGTGTTTAAATAATGTTTTAGTTTCTTTCTAAAACAATATAAGGATTGGACCTTCCGTAAGTCATACGGTAGGACGTTCCATATGCGAGGAACAGCGGAGGAGAATGCCCGATTACTAAATCCATTGAAAAAGTATTGCTCTCCAACAGTATTGATCAGATGTTCGAATCTTGTTGATTATGTAAATAGTCAGGCTTACCTAGGAATATAGATTTATGAGGTAGACAGAGTAAACGATATTTGCATCGCTTTCTAAATAATAGCCATTTAAGATTATGTTGGTGTTCATCTGTTTTCAAATGTTCACTACGATTGGTAATATAAATAAGGCGTATAGAAGCGCGAATAATTCTATCAATCTTTTTGACCTCTATATTCTTTAAGTCACTAAATATATATATATATATATATATATATATATTGAATTAAATTGAATGGAATATATTTTATTGAGTAGAAATAAAATATAATGCAGTATATATAATTTCTGCTCAAAGGAGAGTACCAGAGATTATCTTGTAATCTATACTCACAACGAGGGTACTCTCCAATAATATAATAATACAATAATATGATAACGATAACATTAAGAATAGTAAAACGTTAAAGAAAAAAAGAAAAAAGAAATAAACTATTTTAAAATTATGCATACAACAAAATTAGTAAACATATATAACATATATTAACTGTTATACAAATTAAAATTTTAATAACGAGTATTAATAATTAAATTAATATTTATTTAAATATTCAAGTTTTATATATTTTTAAAATTTGTATATGTATTATTTAATCCATTCCAAAGTTTAATATCATATTGATTGATTGATTGATTGAAAGTTTATTTAAACACTTAAATATATCATAAATGATTTCTCAAAAGTGTATATATATAAGAAATATATATAGAATACAAATAATAGATTAGGTAGAACAATAAATACCATTAATAATAATAAAATAAAATAGAATAAACCGTATGAAAATTAATAAATAAAATAATCATGAAAAACAATATTGGTATTACAGGTTGCCACCTGATATAAATTGTATATATTTCATGAATGTTTTATGCGATTTTATGGATCTAATATAGGGTGGGAGTGAATTCCATAGTTTTGGACCAATATAACTCAGAGCCCGAGTATTTATTTTTGAGGGATGGAGAATAGGGGTAGATAGAAGGTGAGATGCATGGTTTCTAAAAGATGGAAGAGAAGATCTTTGTACTAGAAAAGCAGAAATATAGAAGGGGCAATTCGAAGAGTTAATTGAGGACTGAACAATAGATAGTATGCGATAAGCAGAGCGTTTGTTATGTGGGAACCATGTAGGTATACCATATGCATATATATATATATATATATATATATATATATATATATATATACGCATATGGTTAGTACTGATATAAAATTCTATCAATCGGTATATACATATATTTTTTTCTATATCGAAATGATATGAAATAAGAATGAAATAAACAGTATTGCCAGTTCAAATGAAGTTATTTAACAATTACGTTAATCAGTGATGGAGATAATGTTAAATAACATAACGTTAGAAATAATCTATATAGGATATCCTATAGGATATGATCACATAGACATAACGTTATCACTTCAAGTTTAATAGAGATAAGATAACACGCAAACAAAACCACTCGCGATATATGGGATATACCTATAGGTATAAAGGTTTATAAAGGTTTATAAACTACCGGACATTTGAGATTAATACGTATCAGAAATGTGACGATATAACGTATTGTGTCGAGATGGTGAGATACCTCGATACATTCACTCCGTTTTCCCCAATGAAGTAAAAGATCGCGAGGTCAAAGACAATCATTGCATTGTATCTATTGTTATTATTATTGTTATTCGTGTTAATATTGTATACATATTAATACATATATAAGATAAGATAAGATAAGATATATTTTATTATTGTAATCATTATAAAAGAACAACAATAAATGGACAAATAAAATAGTCAGAAGAATTTCGAGGTATTTGACCTTAATATTGCCATATGCATACTATATTATATAACAATTATATATATATATATATATATATATATATATATATATATTACATATGATTTATATTTGTATAGTAGTGTAAGATTTCATCGTACGAACCATGTACAAGTCAGTGTTACGCCGCTAATAGTGATGTAACAGAGAGATATGATACTGACAATCGCGTTAGCCTTATTACCTACAGTCTTATACATAATAGTTTAACGAATACCAGGCTATAGCCTAGAGTTATAAGTTATAACTTATAACTAACCTACATTATGTTAATTAGCCCCTATAAGAACTATAACCTCTTCGTATAAACCAATACAGGATAGTGTGATAGGTTATGCGTTGCGAACGTCGAGGTAAGTTATGTCTGTAAATCTAGAATTAAATAGAAGGTCCTAGAATATATTTACCTGACGGTTAGTTTAATTGTCTCGGCTCATTAATGAAATTGTACACATTCGAAATAAAGGTGTTATGCGACATATTTAAGGGTGTTAGACGACTGCAAACTATAGTTCATCCCCAATAGGTTTTAAATTACACCCCGTGGTGTTTATACAACCTATTGGGGTTGTAATTAACACCCTATGATGCTAGTCAGAACCTATCGGGGTGGTCTTAATGTGTACTCATCTAACACATCAAGGGGTATTGTACAACACCTATATTTATGTGTGTGCATTCACTTTATTTTCGATTGATTCTGGTTTCTTTGTAGTCTAACCGTAAACAACGATAGACTATTTATTTTGTTAATTTAGTATTATTTTTATTTATTTAAATATCGTCTGCATTGCTAACAAATATTTAAAATTTACAATATCGCCCATATATCTGATTACATAATACATCGACCAATCAACGAGGTCAGTTTAGGTAAACAAGATATTATGTAGACATTAAGTAGACGTACAGTGTCGTACACAGAAAACGTGATATTCGCGCCTACATATACGCACACGTGTGTGCACTCCGGTACAACTTCGCACACTGCAAAACAATAACATATATATATACACATATTTGATTGTAATCACGTATTAGCCTTCAGATTACTGATCTAATTGTATGTACATCCAGACCACGTGGTAAATCACTAAAATAATTAGTTGTAGTAAATTAAAAGGACATGTTAATATTAAATAAACGATGAATTTATTATAATAATTTTTATGATAATTATCATTATTTCTTTCTCTCTTTCTCATTCTCTCTCTATATATATACTAGCCGTACCCGACCCGGCGTTGCTCGGTTTTTGATTATTTTCCTATTATCTATTATTTATTAATTATAGCTATTCCTGATTCTGCATTACTATATATATACAATAAAATAAATGTTAGCTAAAATATCAACAAAATATAGAAAAATATTTGTTTAATATCTAACAAATTAGTAGAAATATATTAAAAAATAAAACAAATATTACAAATATTACAAAATATGTTTTAAAAAATGTCTAAAACCCAAACTTAAACCCAAACCGTACACGACACGGCGATGCTCGGTTGTTGATTTTTTGCATATCTATTATTTATTAATTATAGCTGTTCCTGATTATTCATAGTTATATATACAATTAAATAAATGTTAGCTGAAATACAAACAAATTATGAAAATATTTTAATATTTAAAAAATTAGTAGAAAAATATTTCAAAAAATATATTAAAAAATACAATACATATTTCGAATATTACAAAATATGTTTTAAAAAGATGTCGAAAACTTAAACCTAAACCGTACCTGACATGGCGTTGCTCGGTTTTTGATTGTTTGCCAATTATTATTTATTAATTGTAGCTATTACTTATTCTGCATTGCTAAATATTTATATTTAATTTTTTCCTAACTATTATTTATATACAATAAAATAAATGTGAGCTGACATACAAACAAATGTAGAAAAATATTTTAATATTTAAAAATTTGTGGAAAAATATTTCAAAAAATATATTAAAAAAATATAAAATACAAAATATACAACAAATATTTCAAATATTACAAAATATTTTTTAAAAAAATGTCTAAAACCAAAACCCAAACCGTCCCGACGCGGCGATGCTAGATTTGTGATTGTTTTCCTACCTATTATTTATTAATTATAACTATTCATATAATTAAATATAACTATTCTTGATTTTAAATTGCTTGCCTTACCCAACCCGATATTTCTCGATTTTTGATTATTTGCCTATCAATTATTAATTATAGATATTCCTAATTATGCATAGCTAATCTTTAATTTTGTTTCTAACTAATATTTAATAATTCTAACTATATCCGATGTAGATCTAGAGTTGTTCGTTTTTAAGATTTATATGTAAAATATTTTGTAAAAATACAAAAAATATTTAAAATATTACAAAATATGTTTTAAAAAAATGTTGAAAACTCAAACCTAAACCCAAATCCAAACAGTACCCGACTCGACATTTATCGGTTTTTGATTGTTTGCCTATTTATTATTTATTAATAAGAGATATTCCTGATTCTACATTTCTAGTATATACAATTAAATAAAGTTTATCTAAAATACAAACAAATGTAGAAACATATTTTTTTTAATATTAAAAAAATGAGTTCAAAATATTTCAAAAAATAAAACAAATATTTAAAATATTCCAAAATATGTTGAAACCAAACCAATCCAAATCCGCGTTGCTTGTTTTTTATTATTTGCTTATCAATCATTTATTAATTATAACTATTCCTGATTTGGAATTTCTTGCCGTACCCACCCAACTCTGCTTTACTCGTTGTTTGATAGTTTGCCTATCTATTATTTATTAATTATGGATATTCAATGAATAGTATTCATGATACTGCATTTCATATATAATAACATAAATTTGTGCTAAAATTCAAACCAATTTAGACAAATAATCGTTTTTAATATCTCAAAAATTAGTGGAAAAATATTTCAAAAATATTTAAAAAAAATAAAAAAAAATACAACACATATTTCCAATATTACAAAATATTACTTAATAAATGTCGAAAATCCAAACCGCATCCTGCGTTGATCGATTTTTGATTGTTTTCCTATATATTATTTATTTTTTATAGCTATTCCTGATTCTGTATTGCTAGTATACAACAAATATTTCCAAATATATTTTTTATAAATGTTCTACAAATATTTTAAAAAGTATAATATTTATATCTTATAATATTTATATATTTATTATATAATTATAATATTTTAATTATATCTTTAAATAATAATATAACAACGATTAGTTGAAAAATATAAAAAAATATTTCAAATAATATTTTTAAAAATAAAACAAAAAATATAGATAATATTAGAAAATATATTTAAAAAACATTTCTTAAAAATGTCCACAAAAATGGTTACAAATATTCCAAAAAAATGTTTAAAAATATTTCAAAAAATGTTTAAAATTATTTCAAAAAATTTCAAAAATATTTCAAAAAATTTCAAAAATATTTCAAAAAAATTTCAAAAAAAAATTCCAAAAAATTTCAAAAAAATACTTCGAAAAAATGTAAAAAAAATATTTCAAAAAAGCGACACCGAAGATTTTAGATGACAAAAAATCATTTTAATGGCAAAAAGTCAATTTTTTAGGTTTTTCTGGGGTACGCGGTAAAAAATTCAAAAAATTTTCCGGACCAAGACCATACTGTTGCAAATTTATTAAGATCGGGTATAACAGATTTTCGCGACGTACCCTGGTTCTCGAGTTACCTCACCAGATACACACACACACACACACACACACACACATATATATATATATATATATATATATATATATATAATTAAATAGACTTTCTTTTATATAATAGATATCTATATAATTATAAGTACAATTATAAAATAATAATAGTATATACTATCATACTATATATATATGTAGATGTTAGTACATTCTATTAATAGAAATGTATGACTATGTATATCAATCAATTCAGGCTAATAATTATATCGATCATTTATCAATCGAAAAAAGATGTGTTATTAATATTGTTCGCGTTCACTATTGGGTACACAATATATTGTGTACCTGGTGTACGCCTATATTTGTAGTATGATAAACTTTCGTTATGTCGTGTATACGCGTACCTGAGAATCTATAAATAGATAATTAATTAATCTATTTATAGACTCACGTTCGCAACGCCAGCGACGCTTATCTATTACGTAATGAAATCGGATTACGCGTTTAGTTTTTCTGTATTGTTATATTATTATCTTATTTTCGATAATAATATTATTATATCATCATATTATTATGATACTATATAATGTATAAGTCTATATATGTGTTAATGGAAATATTTTAATTGTAGGTATTCCAAACTAAATGACATTAACTTATGTAGTTATCCAACAATATATATATATCTTTATTTTATGTATATATACGTATATATATACACGTAACCGATAAAGTAAACGGAAAATCTTGGAGTATCTATGTAAGATTATCGTAACTAGCCATTGACTTTGGTTATGTTCGTGTACAATTGGTTTTTTATGACTTTTATATTTATAAATATTTTGTTATCTTAGTTTTTTTTATTATTCATTTCGAACTATCTTCGTATACGAACTCGAGTCTCCGCTTATGAAATGTATAGTCTCTGTTATTAAAAATATATATATATATATATATATATATATATATATATATAACATTGTAAATGGATACATATTTATCATATATCTACCTTCAGCTATATAAAACTAATTTCTAAGGTACGGAAGAACCTTCTTCCGAGTTATTTGAATAACCTCCTACAATTCAGAGTTTACAAGAGGGATCTATAGATACGAGTTTCGTATACGAAACTCGTCTACTCGGTTATTACAAAAGAGGAATTATAAGCTATCTAGATATGGTAAACGTTCTTTCAGTGTAGCTGCAGCCGACCTATGGAACGCGTTACCTGTAGCATTAAGAACTAATGTAAATTATTCGTATTTTAAATCTAATGTATTGTTATTAATTCGTAATAATTATTTTTATTATTTTCAACTGATTTATATATTTTTGTATATTTCGTTATTTTTATAATTTTTTTACACAATAGAGAACGTTTAACGTTATTTTTGTGTTTAAATAAACATACATTAATATATATATATATACAGAGCTGGGCACGATACTCGAAAAATGTATAATAGATACAATTACAATTACACACTTTTTTCTTATAATAGATACTACTACAATTACTTTAAAAAAAATCATAGTAGATACAATTACAAATACATAATTTTCTTAGTAGATACATCTTAGTAGATACAAATACATTATAATTATATACAATGTATATAGTATATAGATTTAAATTATATTTATATATAATAATAATAATAATAATAATAATAATAATATTTATTAGAAGAAAGTTGTATATATATATATCATGTGAATTATTAAATTCATTATATTATTGTTTCCTCTAAAAGGCTTCAGATGAAGATAATTATCTTTTCTATGCTGTCGCCTGCATCACCATCACCAGAACTGCCCACCATCACCGGAACGTTTTTTTTTGTTGAATTACTTTACTTTTTTTCATTTCGTTTTCTTCTTATGTTTTATAAGATATTTTATTATCATTTAAAAACATAAAAATAAAAATAATAATAATAATAATAATAATAATAATAATAATAATAATAATAATAATAATAATAATAATAATAATAATAATAATAATAATAATAATAATAATAATAATAATAATAATAATAATAATTAACATATATAATTTTTTTTTTTTTTTATAATTTATTTATATAATTTATTTTTTTTAATTTTTTTTTAATTTTTAATTTTTTTTTTGTATCTCAATGAGTTGATTTTTTATTTTTTTTTTATATGATTTTTTTTTTTTTATAATTTGGATATCTCCATTTAGATCATTCCATAACTTAGGTCCCATCGTTAGGATACTATTTATTAGTTGACTTTTTTTTGTATAAGGTATTTTGTAGATAGGTGATTTCCTTAATTTATTTTTATTTTTATTTTCGTGTTTTTTATGTATGTTATAAATATTTGGTGGTAGATTATTATTGTGATGGTCATGCATGTATATTAGCGTGTTATATTTTATTAAACTATTGAGTTTTAATATATTATTCCTTTCAAATAGCTAATTTGTATGTTCTCTGAAATATTTGGTTTTGTTTATTATTCTTATGATTTTTTTTTGTGTGAGAATTAAATTTGTAAGGTTACTTTTATAAATATTACCCCATATTATATTTCCATACATTATGTGTGGCAGGAATAGGCTGTTATATATGATAATCATTGGTTTTGTCTTAATGTATTTTGATAGTCTGCTTATTGAGTAAAGTATTTTCGATAATTTATTATTAAGATTAAATATATGATTTTTAAAGTTTATATCTTTGTCAATTATTATTCCTAGATATTTATATTCTATTTCATTTTGTATTGATATGTTATTTATTTTTAGATGTATGTTACTGTACTTTCTCGAGTTAAAATTGACTATTTTAGTTTTATTGACATTTATTTTAAGTTTATTAAATGTGTACCATTTTTCTATTTTTGTAATCATATTATCTATGGTATATTTTAAGTTTTCATTGTTTTCACTTGTAAATGTTATTGCTGTATCATCAGCATATACTATAAGTTTTACTTGTTGGTTATTATTGAATAATAATGATAGGTCATTTGTGTATATTATAAATAGGAGAGGACCAAGTATTGATCCTTGTGGTACCCCAATATTATTACATAATATTTGTGATTTTTTATCATTTATCAAAACAACTTGTTTTCGATTACTTAGGTAGCTTTTGATAAGTTGTAGCGAATTGCTTCTTATTCCATATTTATATAATTTATCTATTAATATGTTGTGATCTAGCGTGTCAAATGCTTTGCTTAGATCAAGGAATAGAGTATTTATTGATTTATTTTGTTCTTTGTTTATTAATATATGGTTATATAAATCTAAAATAGCATGTGTTGTGTTATGCTTTTTAGTATATCCGTATTGTGTATTAGATATAATTAGGTTTTTTTGAAAAAATGAAGTAAATCTCTGATGTATTATTTTTTCAAATATTTTTGAAATTTGACATAGTATTGATATGGGCCTGTAGTTGCATGGTTCGTATTGGTTTTTATTTTTATATATGGGTTTTATTATGGAATTTTTCATTTTTTGTGGAAATATACCTTCACTAATACATAAATTAAAAATATGTGTTAGTGGTGATGAAATATAATCTATTGATATTTTTACAATTTTCATGTTAATTAGGTTTATATCTAATGAGGTTTTTAATTTACTATTTTTTATTATTGAAGTTATTTTTTGTTTATTGGTTGGTTCTATGAATATAGAATTATTTATATTTGGTATTTCTACAGGATTTATTATATTTTGATTTTTAAATTGATCATTTATAATTTGTGCATTATTAATAAATTGTTCATTAAATATATTTGATATTTAACTTGAGTCAAATGTGTTTTTATTGTTTTTATCTTTAATGTATGTAATATTGTATTTATTTACATTTGTATTAATGATATTATTTACTGTTTTCCAATGTTCTTTCGATGTTATGTTATCGTTTATTTGTTTGTTAATATATTTTTGTTTTGCTTTTTTTATTGTGTTTTGTAAATTATTTCTATATGATTTATAAACGTATACATCTAATTCTGATTTACTTTGTAGATATGAGTTAAATAGTTTTTGTTTTTTATTTATTTTTCTTTTTATGTTATTTGTTATCCAGTTTTTAGAGAATATTTGTGATGATACTTTTGAAGTGATTATGGGAAAGTGTTTGTTTATTATATTTATATATTGAGTGTAGAAAATATTATAGGCATCTTCTGCATTATTGTTATTATATACAGTGTCCCATTTTATTTGTAATAGATTTTTAATAAATGTTACAATATTATTGTTTTTAATTTTTCTTGTTGTTATTAATGTTTTATTTTTCAGTAATCTGTTATTTAAGTTAAAGTTTGCATATATTGGAAGATGGTCTGTTATTTGTTCTTGTATTATACCACTTTTTCCTATGAAATTTCTATCTATATTAGTGTAGATTTGATCAATTATTAAGTTTGTATTTGTATTGTATATTGGTCTTGTATTTGAATGTATAAGTGGTACCACTTACCCAGTAAACAATAATCTAAAACAATGCGCAAATAATCCGCAATGTTCTGTGCGCAAGAATATCCTTCTTTTTTGGCTATGTTTTTCTTGCGCAACATAATTTGCGTATAAATTGCGCAAAATAGTTTGCGCATTTTATGTGCACTTTATATGCAAATTATCCTGCGCATTTTATCTGCAATATGTTTTGCGCAATATATATGCACATTATTTTTGCGCAATAAAAACATAGCCAAAAAAGAAGGATGTTTTGCGCACATAACATTGCGTATTATTTGCGCACTGTTTTAGATTATTGTTTACTATATATATTTAGTGATTCCTAAAAATTATAATACTGTACTCTATTAATTATATTACCATTTATATATAAGACAAACTTATCTACATATTTGTTATCATTAAACTCATTGTTATATTAATGTTTTAGATTGTTGTTTACTGGTATATGACCCATATATATGCATTTATAATAACAAAATTAATACAATTGTTGTTATATACTTTTACTTATTTATATATATTATTTGTATACATATAGAAATGTATTTAATGTTTATTAACATGTACTATATAAATAAACTTTAGTTTAAATTATTTTAATAATATTTTACATATAATAATAAATTAAATAAGACATTTTTTATTTTTAATATTTATTGATTAAGTAAAAAAGTATGCACCTTATATGTTCCCACATCATTATATACATCTATAAAATAAATTATAATTAATGTTGTATTAAATTAAATAAATTCTAACCAATTATAATCTTATGAATTTCAGTTCTCCTAAAGGGAATCTTTCCACTGACCCGTCCATATTATATTGCGACCAGCATATGTTGCTAGCCAGTGATTTCATTAGCCTACCAGGCAGCATGCATTTTGTTATGCTCGATGCTCGTTATCTATAATATAGGTTATCAATAAATTTAAATCTTCATATATACATGAATACATAATCATAAATTTATAAAAAACATCATATATGAAAATCAGACATGTATAAATTGTTAACAATCAGATATATTGATTTAGGATATATACATTGTGAATGCCAATATCACATTTATATTTATTTATATAATTTTTAATTGATTTATTTAACATTTATAAAACATTATTTAAAATTTATAATAGAATAATTTATTTATTATATATAAATAAAGTATTTATATATTATAATTTTTTTTATAAATGATATAATATTTAAATTTATTTTTCGTAGAATAACTCGAATTGGTATATAATGATATTATAACCAAAGATTTTCCGAAGGAAAGATATAACACTTACGCGAAATCGTGTAATTCGAATTTGTATACAAAATACCCTGGTGCCACCTATAGCGGGTTACTTTTAGGAACTATGCGTTGTTTATAATGTAAATTCGTATTTAACTATACTATTTTACTT
Organism: Osedax fenrisi; assembly: GCA_964019155.1. Classification (NCBI taxonomy): domain Eukaryota; kingdom Metazoa; phylum Annelida; class Polychaeta; order Sabellida; family Siboglinidae; genus Osedax; species Osedax fenrisi. The sequence goes on from OZ025242.1 coordinate 3,022,325, forward strand.
TTAAAATGTTAAATAATATGCTTTAAATTAATATTTATATGATGAAAACTAAGTGTTCATTACTAATATATAACAAACAAATATGATATGTATGTTTTAAATGCTATAAGTATATATTTAGTGAGTAAAAGCTAATTTATATTGCATGTAATTTAATAGAGCAATGAAAACATTGTTGTATGCAAACAGAGCCGAACCTAAATCTATTTCAGTGATTTCGATACTACTGCTAGCAGCGGTTGGGGCTATTACTAAATTACGTTGCATGCATAGGGAGCGTTATATCTTTGCTTCGCAAAATCTTTGTTATAACTATAATATAATATTTTAATAAAATAATTAGTTATATAATCTTATATAATACATATTTGATATTAGTATAGTTATAAAATTTCCATTAGTTATAAGTGTAATGTTATAAACATAGAACATATGAAAGACGTCTCGGGCAATAACGGAGATAATCTTTATCATATTGATGGATACATTCATCTAATCAAGAAGGAAGATAACCATTTACGATCTTATTTATCCAGAAATTATACATTGTATATTAATATAAATTAATTCTCATAACACAATAATATTGATATGTATATACTAACTTTTAATCTGTGCATCTTGATTATCCAATTTTTCTGACTATAAGCTGGCTTACAAGTGTAGATACACGGCATTCATAAAGACGAGACCGGATTCAATCCTGGAGAATATATGAAAGACGTCTCGGGCAATAACGGAGATAATCTTTATCATATTGATGGATACATTCATCTAATCAAGAAGGAAGATAACCATTTACGATCTTATTTATCCAGAAATTATACATTGTATATTAATATAAATTAATTCTCATAACACAATAATATTGATATGTATATACTAACTTCTAATCTGTGCATCTTGATTATCCAATTTTTCTGACTATAAGCTGGCTTACAAGTGTAGATACACGGCATTCATAAAGACGAGACCGGATTCAATCCTGGAGAACATATGAAAGACGTCTCGGGCAATAACGGAGATAATCTTTATCATATTGATGGATACATTCATCTAATCAAGAAGTAAGATAACCATTTACGATCTTATTTATCCAGAAATTATACATTGTATATTAATATAAATTAATTCTCATAACACAATAATATTGATATGTATATACTAACTTCTAATCTGTGCATCTTGATTATCCAATTTTTCTGACTATAAGCTGGATTACAAGTGTAGATACACGGCATTCATAAAGACGAGACCGGATTCAATCCTGGAGAATATATGAAAGACGTCTCGGGCAATAACGGAGATAATCTTTATCATATTGATGGATACATTCATCTAATTAAGAAGGAAGATAACCATTTACGATCTTATTTGTCCAGAAATTATACATTGTATATTAATATAAATTAATTCTCATAACACAATAATATTGATATGTATATACTAACTTCTAATCTGTGCATCTTGATTATCCAATTTTTCTGACTATAAGCTGGCTTACAAGTGTAGATACAAGGCATTCATAAAGACGAGACCGGATTCAATCCTGGAGAACATATGAAAGACGTCTCGGGCAATAACGGAGATAATCTTTATCATATTGATGGATACATTCATCTAATAAAGAAGGAAGATAATCATTTACGATCTTATTTATCCAGAAATTATACATTGTATATTAATATAAATTAATTCTCATAACACAATAATATTTATATGTATATACTAACTTCTAATATGTGCATCTTGATTATCCAATTTTTCTGACTATAAGCTGGCTTACAAGTGTAGATACACGGCATTCATAAAGACGAGACCGGATTCAATCCTGGAGAACATATGAAAGACGTCTCTGGCAATAACGGAGATAATCTTTATCATATTGATGGATACATTCATCTAATCAAGAAGGAAGATAACCATTTACGATCTTATTTATCCAGAAATTATACATTGTATATTAATATAAATTAATTCTCATAACAAAATAATAATTATAATACTATCTATCTTCAACTTATTAATAAAATCTATTATAATTTATAATCTTACTCATAAATATTCGTAATATATATACATAAAATTGCAAGATTATCGTGAATAATATTTGATGATACGTGTTCTTTAGAAGAACACATGTAGTTTATAATATACAAATTAATATTTTAAACTAATTGATATTATGGTTATTTTTCATTATATTTCATTAATTTCATAGTATCATAAATGTTATTAGAGTTTAAATTACTTCTTAAGCTATTATAATATATAATTTAACATCTATTAATAATATTCGTGATATATATAACAAATATTCAGATTATGTTGCATCATATTAGGTGATATCCCTCCTATATCCCTCTGTATACAGAGGTTATAAAGCGATACATGTTTAGTTTAGACTATGTAAATTAATATTTTACACTTTAATACTTTAATAATGTTATACTATACAATAATTTATAAGGTAATTATCACAATTAATTTATATATCTGATATTAACATTAATCACATTAATATCATTTACAAGTAAATTTATTAGTGTTTATATTACTTCTTAATTTAATACGTAGTGTCTAACTTAAAGAATATGATGTACGATAATATTGCAATTTTGAATATAATATTATATAATATATATATATCACGATAATTTATAACGGTAGTAAAATTATATATTATAATAGATTTTATTAATACGTTTAAACTTTAATCTCTAAATTAGATAATACAAATTAGATTAAGAAGTAATTTAAAGAATTTTAGTAATCTAGTGCGAAGTTATTTCTTGGGGAGTGATATCGTGCGAAGTGTGATAATATATATTAATGTAATTAATTATTTATAAATAGTAGAATTTATACTAAATACTAAATAACAAGCTGAACTAGATCACTAGTAACCAATTTAAACACTAATAAACATTATTTAACCTATTAAAAAAGTACCTTATAAAGTAGTGTAAAATATTAATTAACAAATATTACTATTAATTTAGGGATGCCACTATTCAAATTTACATCACCTAGCTACATATTAAAAACACTAGAATTGTACGATTTAATTTCATAATATTCTTCCCATAATTCACCTAATAATATGTAAATCCGTCATACAGTCATATATACATATATTATTATATGTATATATTGGGAATAACATTAATGTTATTCCCAATTATAATTATAATTACAATTATAATTATATATATATATATATATATATATTCAACTAAGCAATAATGATATTTAATATATAAAATATATCATGTTCTGAATTTTTATTTGCAGGTTATATACCATAACCGTATGGTTATATTATATAATATATATTATTTTAAATTGTTACAATTATTGAATAATTGTAATACTTTATAATAAAGTTTATTTATATGATAATCTCAATCATATAGAATATGACCGGTACTACATTATCATATACCATATATCATTTATATATATATATATATATATATATATATATATCAGATATATGATATAATATAGTTTATAAATATTTATTCATAGCATAACGTATGCACTATTTAAATTAAAATAATTAAAATAAATTTAAAATTGGTGATAAATGAGAATTATATTAAATTGTAACTGTATATTACCTTATATTACAATCAATATTCGCCAATTTTATTTTTTAAATTACTATATTAAATAATTATATTAAGAAATATAATAATAATATAATATATAAATATTATATATTATATAAAGGTTTATAAATATAAATTTTAATAATGAATTAGAGTTTATAATTTAGTTTATTATTAATTATATTATTAGGTCAATGCACAAACTTTGAGGGGGATTTAAAATATGTGGGTCAATGGCATAGATTTAGAGTACCAGATTTTGGTACTCTACATATATGGTCAATGATTAAAAACAAATTTATTATTTCCAGAAGAGAGTAGATATTGATGTGTATAATAATAACAGATTTGTATTTTATGTAAACTATACATATATGCTATAAATGATAGCATAGATATATAGCCTATAGGTATATAAATATATCCTATATATATAATATAATTCAGTGATGAGTAAACTATTATAGTAATCCTAGTATTATAGAACTCTATAATACTAATATATATATATATATATATATGAATATAAATTGCAATTAAAAGATTATTTTAAAAACCTTATAGAATTGTATTCTGTAGGTAAACTGAAAACTCCGGAATAAATTATATATTTTATATGGATTTCTATCAAAATATAGTATATACATTAGAGTGAACCCCACTCAATATATATATTAACTATAGTGATATGCATATATCCAATCTATGATATAATTGTATATATGTTCCATTCGCAAATATCCTGCCTTGGATGTAGACTTCACAATATTTTCGAATAGGAATCATAAAATTATATTGGTTTACGTTTATAATATACTTTTAATAGTGTATGATAAAATCCCATTAACATTATACACAGTGTATAGTATTCAATGTTCATAACACCCTTAACTTATAGAATGATATATGTAATGGTACTTGACATAATTAATAACTTATACTATATTTACTATAATAATTATAAGGGTTTTAGAGAAATATTTTTAACATTATTTAATAATTAAAAGGGCATTTACAATAGATGAATTAATTAAAGCTACTAAAAGCATACAAAAGGGAAAATCTGTTGGCTTAGATGAAATATCAACTGAAGTATGGAAACTAGATGAATTTCAAGAAATCTGACTAAACGCGTGCAATAATTTATATTCTCAAGACTAATGGAATGAATGATGCTTATTCCTTTCCATAAAAAATAAGATTTTTATCAAATCTATCAAAAAGAATAATCGGTGAATTACACTAATTATAATTGCAGCTAAGATATATATGATTCTATTAAATAGGATAAGTTCAGATATATCGTTGATAAAGTAAAACAATGGTTATAATCACAAATTTGCATAAATAATTGGTAAAAATTGTACATAGTACAGATAGGAATTATAAATGTTTTTATAAATTATTTATAATATATATTAATCCATCTCATTAAATAATGAATATTTGTTAATGAAATTAAGACTATTTTTATTATATATGTAGATATAACAAAATGATCAGCATTCCTAACCACTATGAATAAATGAATAATTTTGTTATCTAAAATTAATATAATTTATATTTTTACAAAGCTTTTTAACTCTTAAATTATATTATATAACTTGTTTTTATAAAAGAAAAAATATTATTTAATATATTTGATCAGCATTCCTAACCAATATGGGAATACATTAATAATTGCTTCATCTAAAATTAATATAATTTATATTATTAATTTCTAATCTATAACTTGTATTTTAGTTTTTGCAAAAGAAAAAATATGATTTAATAATTTTATAAATCCTACATTATTTATTTATCATTAAATATAATTAAAATTATAAATATTAAACCATTTAAATAATACATGTTTAATAATTTATTTTAACCATCAAGTTCATCTAAAATTAATATAATTTATAATTTTACAAAGCTTTTTAAATTCTATTCTATAACTTGTATCTTGGATTTTACAAATTTACAAAAAAAGTATAGCAACAAATATTATTTAATAATTTATATAAATTTCTAAATCCTACTTTATTTATTTATTATAAATATTATAAACACATTTAAATAATACATAATTTATTTTAAACAGCAAGTTCATATATAATATATACAATTTTTGTTAACATTAAGTACTAACCTATATATATATATAACTATTTTAATATATATTAATAAAAAGTACTAACCTATATATATATAACTATTATAATATATTATATAATTAATACAATATAAATAGAATTCATATTACAATTCATATGGAAAATTTACAATGATAAAATCTTTTTTTCTTTCTCTTTCCTTTAGTCATCAAGATCATCTTGATCTTGAAGATGTATAACTATCCAGCTATAAAACAATACTAAATTAATGATGGATACATGTACAATACATTTAAAATTAAATATACTAAACTTGTATCAATTCTGTTTTATCACTTTTCTTTAGTTGTACACCAATGATACCTTTGCTATGAAACATTAACAAATGTATTATTTTATGAATAAAACTAATATAAATATATCATAATATAGAGTTTAATATTTATCTAAAATATATTTTATTGATAAATTTATATATTAAACATTAATCAGAAATGTATTTAAATATTAGTATATATGTATTATTTAGTGTATTTATATTTGAAATTTAATAATTACCAAAATTAGATTTTCTGATTTGAATTATTAACCATAAATATATTTGAATAATATATTAATAAACATAAATATGTGTAAAATAAGCTGTCATAATTATCAAAATCAGATTTTGATCATTTGTAATTGTATTTGAATAAAACATATACATATACATATTTGTATTTGACCAAATACATTTTTTAAATTAGTAATTTAATAATGATAAATATATGATCTTCTCTATTTGTATGTACTAGTGTAAATAAATATATATATTTTTGTTTTGATCTAAGGTTATATTTGATAAAATAAAAATAATTAGTAATTAAATAAAAATTTGTTATAAAGAATTTAATAGTTATATTTACTAGTGGGAATTTATCGAAAGTAAAAGTATTCAAGGAAAAGTATAGTGTATACTATATTATTTTTATTCTTATTTTTAATTGAACCCATCCTTGATGAATACCTATCAAATTCACCTGATTATAGGTGTTTTAATCTTACTAACTTGCATTTAGTCCCATGTTTCATGAATCATAGGTGGATTTTCTCACTAGCTTCAAAACCAAATCATCTCAGGTCACATCTATCCATGTCCAGTATTTCACCGGTGGGAGGACATACACGGCTTGATATTACATTAAGTTTTTTTCGCTGTCTTCAACTATATAATAGTGAGTGATATTAATTAATATATATTTCATATCGTGACTGATAGTTTGATCTATACCAAAATATTAGAATTAAAGTGATGAATTTAAACCAAATAAAATAACCAGCATAAATCTACATTTATTTAGCTATAGTAGGGCATGTGGATGTAGATGAAATATGGTTTTTTTGAACACAAAATTAAATGACATGTATATATATTTATATACATATACTAACTTTACTTACCAGGTAGAGCTTTATCGGTACTCCAGGGAATGCGTGCTCAGATTATTTCTATCGCTCATTACACAGTAGGTCTCCTGACTGTATATGCATCGCCCATCAACTTTTGTATATAGTTCTTTATTAAACAAGTGACGTAAATCATGCGATGAAATCCAGATAAGAACATCTCTCACAAGTTTCTCCTTATTGTTTCAACAGTGTCCTAAAAATTCCATATAGACAAATATATTAATGTATTGGGATAGATAAGTTAAATTGATATATTATAAATAGAATTAGTTATTGATCAATATTATTCATACATTAATTTGTATAACAAATTATTACACATATAATAAAAACAACTATTAATTATTATGTAATCATAGTAAATATATTTAGCTACACCTATACTGTATATGATATATATATACCAATCAATGTATTGTTCAAAAATCTACACATGTACTACCCACCGCACATTAACTAGCTAATATTTAGATCGACTTTTGTAAATAATAGTATTCAAATATGCTAGCATAACAGTAATTATATAAAATTTATGAGAAATTAATACTCACAATTTTAGTAAAATAGAAGTTATTAAATCTTGTTATAATTATGTTATAACATATCATATAAATAGTATTTATTAGTTATTTTAAATTATATATAATATATTTAGACACTTTTATAGATAATAAGTCAATACTTATGTAGGTTCAAAAATAATTAATTAATATAGCATTTTTGACTTTAAAATTACAATAAATTATTAGCTAAACATTATTTATAATATAAATTATAGCTCGCTAAACTTGTAATATAATAAATATGGTACGTATATTTATAATATATAATTATATATATTTATAAGTAACAAAATAATATTATATATGTAAATCAGGCATTAAATGAATTATTTATTAAGTTGATATTGAATATTATTAATTGACAAATTATTTTGAAAATACTATTTTTTAATAAATATACCATTTTGATGATTTAAAAACAATAATTTTTATAAAACATTCGTTGACTTTACACTATATAATAGTTAGTTATATTATTAATATAGATTTCATATAGAAAGTTTGAGCTATACAAAAATATTAGATAATAAATACGATTTAATAGTGATATGTATTGAACCAAATAAAGTAAACGGCATAAATTTATTTAGCTATAGTAGGGCAGGTGGATGTAGATGCAATATGAATTTTTGAACGCAAAATTACAGGATATGTATATATATTTATATACATATACTAACTTTACTTACAAGGTTGAGATTTATCGGTACTCCAGGGAACGCGTTTTCAGATCATTTCTCCCGCTCACCATATTTGTATTTAGTTCTTTATTGCACACCAGGACGCGAGCATCACTTGTGCGATGATATCCAGATAAGAACATCTCTCACCAGTTTCTCCTTATTGTTTCAACAGTTTCCTAAAAATCCCATATAAAGACAAATATATTAATGTATTGGGATAGATAAGTTAAATTGGTATATTATAAATAGAATTAGTTATTGATCAATATGATTCATACATTAATTTGTATAACAAATTATTACATTTATAATAAAAATAAATCCCGATTATTATGTAATCATAGTATATATATATATATATATATATATATATATACGGTATATGATATACATATCAATCATCCCTAACAAAGCGCCCTTTTTTTGATTACGATATATGAGATCAAATTCAAAATACTCTTTTTATAATTTGACTAGTGTACATGATAAAATTATATTGAAAATGCACATGTAGTATATATTAATAGATATATATATAAATTAGCTTTTATTATAAATTTTATTTAGGCGTAATCATAATCGTAATCAAAACAAAATGGGAGCCATATTAAATTTTCTCAAAAATAAATCATTACAAATAATTATCTAAACATTAATTATTTACTCACTAATTTAGTGTATATATATATGTGTGTGGGTAAATTTAGCATTACATACATGATTTATTAAGTTTATATACAATATTATTTATTGAAAATAGTTTATTTTTTAAAAATATATTGATAGCACATGTTTTAAATTTTTATATAAAAGATTTACTTATTAGATTAATATATATAATATATTTATACACTTTTATAGATAATACCAATACTTAAGTAAGTTCAACAATAATTAATTAATATAGCATTTTTGACTTTAAAATTACAATAAATTATTATCTAAAAATTATTTATACTATAACTTATAGCTCGCTAAACATGTAATATTATATTACATATAGTAAATATAGTACGTATATTTATGATATACAATTATTATAATTATTATTTAATAACATAATATATAATAACATTATAATAACTTATTATATATATATTTATAAGTAAAAATAATAATATTATATATGTAAATAAGATATTAAATAAATGATTTATTAAGTTGATATTGAATATTATTAATTGACAAATTATTTTTCAAATAAATTTAATGTGACATTAATAAATCTATCATTTTGAAAATCATTTTCAAACAATAATTGAGATAAAACATTTTTTCAATATTTATGTAAATTTGTGTAGTATTTTATGAAGTTATTATAAAGTATATACAATATATTTATGGGCACTTTTATAGATAACACTTTGGTTGATAACGTTCAATGGTACGTCCTAAAATTATTTTTCTAAAATATATATTTAAAAAAATCACATTTGTAAAATTATACTAAATTGTGATAAAATTCTTTACAATCTACAATTTATTTATATGATTATCATATACATAAATTGTAAATCATAATGATATCTATTAAAGTATTATTAATTGTAATTATTATATATTTTAGATTTAAAATCTAATTTGCCACCATTTAAATGTCAATATTTATTTAAAATTGTGTAGTATTTTATGAAGTTATTATAAAGTATATACAATATAATTATGGGCACTTTTATAGATAAAACGTTCATAATTAGTTACATTGTAAAATTATTTTCCTACAATAATCATTGTTAGCGTACTCATAATGTTAATAACATACATGTTTTCATACCTGTTTCGGGAGAATTCAGAGCAGAGAAGGTCAGATAATCCAAGCTTGACGCTGATTGGACATATAAATGGATATTTACATTTTAAGGGTACAGTTCAATCAAGGACATGTTTTAATGTCCTTAGTTCAATTATAAAAATTGTTTAATAAATAAGTGTTTTATGATCAAAATAAAACACTTATTTATGATATAAACCGTGTAATATATTGTATCCACCAAGGAAAAATAAAATCTGTAAAATAATCCATTTTTGAATATCGCATCCCTTTTAAAAATAGTTTAATCCATACAATATTTATAAAATTAATATTTCTAATACCATTAAACATTTAAGTGAATATACTTATAAATTAGTTATATTACAATTTTATTTTCGATAAAATAATATATTAAATATATAAAAATTTATATTAAGTTAAAAGTTATAATTGATTATGATAATATAATACAATAATAGAAATCAAAATGTTTACATTAATGTCAGCATAATAGCAACATAATAGCAGCATAATAAACTTTTAAAATTAATAGCAGCATAATAATAGCATAATAGACTTTAAATAGCAACATTACAGCAGCATAATAGCAACATAATAGACATTTAATAGCAACATAAAGTAGCACAATTGTGCTATAGCATATATAGCATATAGTCAGAGCTGGGCAGTATCGCCGATACAGTATCTATTAAGGCAAAAAAATCAGTATCGTAGATACATTTGTATTTGTATTTGTATCTATTATAAAAATTACAAAAGTATTTGTAATCGTATCTTTTAGTCATAAATAGTATCTACGATATGTATCTATTAAGACAATTATTTAAACAGATACATTTTATTAAATAATATATCATTTGGTCATTATATTTATTTTATATCAATATTGTATAATATCATTTTATAAATTAATTGTAATATATATATACATTATATATATAGTTTTTAATTAAATATCTTTTGTAAATATTGAAATTAATTCATTGTAAACATTATGATATATCAATTATATTGATTTATTCTCAAAAACCATTATATACATTTATTGAAAACAAAGAAATTATTTTGATAATATATTTTATATAATAATTTATTTATAATTCAAAATTATATATTATATAGAAAGATAAAATCATTTTAATAAATATGATAATTCTAAATAATAATAATTAATAATATATTAATAATTTATTTGTTATATATTTGATAATTTACTATATTCATGTTTATGTTTCGAAAGTAAAGTTCGCTGATTATTTTTGTTGAAAAATAGTATATTGTAATAATGTATATTTCTCTATAGTCTGTAATGGCTCATAGTATAATTTCAGATGAAATAAACACTAGTACACTAAAATATTCATGGTGGGCATCATTAAATGTCAATAAATATCAACAAATGTATTCTATATCATCTACTGAAGAACACGTTATAAGGTGTAAATATGTAATATGTCATTTTAAAGGAGGTATCCCACTATCCCTAGTAGCTATAGCAGTATTTCCGGAAATAATGTCCTGACATATTTTTAGGAAGTTATTTTCTAGCAAGTTAACTACAATTTTAGTGAGTTACCCTCTTACTTTCCGGAAAAATAGTAACTTTAAAGGGGCTATCCCAATACAAATTGCTATAAAATCACTTTCTATAAAACATTTCCGGACATTATTTCCATTTAAATGGGGTATCCCACTACAAGATTTTCCGGCAACTTACCGGAAATATTGTAACTTTAAAACCATTTTTTATCAAGTTGTAATGGGATACCCTATAAAGTTATTATATTTTAGGCAAGTTGCCGGAAATTAAGGGGGTTTCCCAGTACAATTACAGTTAACTTTATAGAAAATAGTTTTAAAGTTAAAATACTTGTAGTGGGATACCCCCTTAATGTTCCTTGATATGTACTTTCAAATCAACATCGATGAATATATATATATATATATAAATATAATGTATACCTATATACATTGTATATAATTATAATGTATTTGTATCTACTAAGATGTATCTACTAAGAAAATTATGTATTTGTAATTGTATCTATAGAGTATACTATGATTTTTTTAAAAGTAATTGTAGTAGTATCTATTATAATAAAAAAGTGTGTAATTGTAATTGTATCTATTATACATTTTTTGAGTATCGTGTCCAGCTCTGCATATAGTATACTATTATGTTACTTTACTTACTTTTTACTTTTTTTGGTTTATGGACTGCAAGTACGTGAGCAATCGGCCGTCCGTGGGAGGACAATTATTGAGTGGGAGGGAAGGCAAGGGAGAAGTAATGAGTCTCGAAGTGGCGTTTAAAGGAGGAAGTTGATGAGTTTATTCGTAGGTGTTTGGGTAGGGAGTTCCAGTGGTAAGGGGCAGAGAGGGCAAAGGAGCGTATATTTGAAGAATGGAGTTTGTATAAATGGAGAGTGGTAAGGATAAATGTGTTGGAGGAACGGGTCTGGAGTGTAGTAATTGGTGTTTGTAGATGTAGGAGGGAGTCAAGGTAGTCAGGGGAATTGTGGTGAATAGCTTTGTGGATGGTTAGGGAGAGTTTGTACTTTATACGATAGGGGACTGGCAGCCAGTAGTTGTTTTAGGAGTGGAGTAATGGAGTCAGGGGAATGTCGGGGAAGTAAATGGACGCAGCGAACTACAGCGTTTTGGAGTCTCTGTAGTTTGATGAGTTTGTAGTCCGGGAGGTTAAATAGTAGGGAGTTGCAATAGTCGGATAGGGGTGGATGAGGAAATGGTAATAGCGATGGGGAGGGGAATGGATCGTCGGATTAAGTGGAGGCAGTGTAGGTGGTAGTGGATGGATGTATGCATGTGTATAATATGATATTCAAGGGAAAGGGTGGTATCAATATGGAAGCCAAGGTTTCGGACGTGTTGAGAGTAGGGGAGTGTGGTATTGTCGAGTGAGATGGGGGTGGTTCAGGGAGGGTGGAGGAACGTTGTGGTAAGTGGAGAAAAATAGCTTCCGTTTTAGTGGGGTTAAGTTTTAGGGAGTTTAAGATAAGACATTGGTGTATGGACTTGCAAGTCCATACACCAATGATACACGAGGAGAGTCGTTCACGGGCATAAGTAGGGGAGTCTGTGCAGTTTAGATATAGTTGAAGGTCGTCAGCGTAAGTATGGAAGGAGATGTCGGGGTGGTCAGTGAAGATGTCAAACATGTGGAGGAGGTAATTATTGAAGAGGACTGGGCCGAGGACAGAGCCCTGGGGGACACCATGAGTTATGGAGCGGTAGGGGGACGAGTGTGTATTAATCCTGTCTGAGGAAGAGCGGTTGGTAATGTAGGAGGTGAACCAGTTGAGGGCAATGCCTTTGTTGCCGATGGCGGAGAGTCTGTGTATGATGACACTGTGATCAAAGATGTCGAAAGTGAGGACATATCAAGGAGGACGAGTATGGTGCCACGGTTGTTGTTCAGGCCAGAGAGTAGGTCGGAGGTTATGAGGGTTAGGGCGGATTCAGTAGATTTGTGGGGGAGGTAGGCGCTTTGGAATATGTTAAGGATATTGTTGGCTGTAAGGTAGGTGATGAGTTGGGAGGATACAACACGTTCGAGGACTTTGGAATGGATTGAGAGGTTGGAGATAGGTCGGTAGTTAGAGGAATTCAGGGAGTCAAGATTAGGCTTTTTAAGGATGGGGGAGATGGCATCTACTTTGAAATCAGGAGGGACGGAGCCGGATGAAAGTGAAGTGCAGGTGATTTTGTGGAGGGGTGAAGCAACGGTGTGGGTATAAGTAGGGGAAGAGGATCAAGGTATGAGGTTGAGATGGTGGAATTAAGGAGAGAGATTTTGTTGCCATTAAATTTCTATTATGCTGCTATTCATTTGCCATGCTATTATGCTGCTGTTATGTTGCTATTTAAAGTCTATTATGCTATTATTATGCTGCTATTAATTTTAAAAGTTTATTATACTGCTATTATGTTGCTATTATTATAATAGCCTCATAATATACTTTAAATAGAAACATAACAGCAACATAATAGCATGACAAATTAATAGCAGCATAATAGACATTTAATGGCGACATAATAGTAGTATAATGTAAACATTTGAAGCTATTAAATATGCTGTTACGATGTTATTATGAGACTATTACTGTTTGCTGGGATAGAATAATATTATTCTATCACAACCAAACTTACATACTAAATATTGCATTCTACTTTGCGCATTTATTGCACAACCAAAGTGCATACTAAATACTGCATTCTACTTTGCGTATTTATTGCACAACCAAAGTGCATACTAAATAGTGCATTCTACTTTGCGCATGTATTGCACAAACAAACTTGCATACTAAATACTGCATTTTACATTGCGTATTTATTGCACAACCAAAATTGCATACTAAATACTGCATTCTATTTTGCGTATTTATAGCGCAACCAAAGTGCATACTAAATAGTGCATTCTACTTTGCGTATTTATTGCACAACCAAAATTGCATACTAAATACTGCATTCTACTTTGCGCATTTATTGCACAAACAAACTTGCATACTAAATATTGCATTATACTTTGCGCATTTATTGCACAAACAAACTTGCATACTAAATACTGCATTCTACTTTGCGCATTTATTGCACAAACAAACTTACATACTAAATACTGCATTCTACCTGCGTATTTATTGCGCACTAGACTATTTTATTTTATTTTATTCATATTGCAATAAAATAGAAACAAAAAATGCGCAAATATTACGCAAAGTTAAATCTGTTGTTTACTTGGGTGTTAGTCCTAATTGGTGCATTAGTTGGTTTATTTTTGAATTAATATTATTCGTCGTGTCTATATTGAAATCCCCCATTATTATAAATTTTTTGTTGATGAATTTATGAAATTTATCATAAAATATTGTATTAAACTCTTCTATTTTGTTAAATGGACTATTATAGATACATGATACTGTTATATTTTTATTATCACTTTCTTGTATTATTTCTATTGTTACTATTTCTAGATAATCTATTATATTAAATGTTAGTTCATTTACTATGTTATATGTTAGGTTGTTAGTTACGTATATGCATACTCCCCCTCCTCGTCTCTTATCTTGACAATGTCTATTATTTATTACCTGTTTATAATTAGGTATATTTAAGTTATTATTATTTATGTTATTTAGCCAGGTTTCTGAAAGGCACATTATTTCTGGTTTTGTTGTTAATAAATTTAAAAAATCTGTCAAGTAGTCAAAGTTGTGATTAAGACTTCGTATATTTAGATGTATAAATGTTAGATTATGTTCGTCTATTTTTTTGTTTATTTTATTAAAATTGTTTGTTGTTATATATTCATTTTTTTCTTTTGAGTTATTCATTTTTATTTTGTAATTCTATTATTTTGAATGTATTATTTATTGAACATCTTACCACAAATTTGTGTCCATTGATTGTTTTACCTTTAGCTTCTATGGAGAGCTTTTGTATTTCTATTAATTGTTCTTTTGTATATTCTTGTGATATACTAATCTTACTATACTGCGTATTTTTTAATTTATGTGCTGAATTTATAATGTATTGTTTTTCGTTTTCTGTATTAAATGTTATTTTTATTGGTCTTATTTTATTAGCTTTATCATCATATTTTCCTATTCTATGATATTTAGTTATTTTATAATCACATTCAGTATTTTTCAGTATATCATGTATTTTATTTAATTCATTACTTGTTCTTGTTTCGAAATTGTCATCATTTTCCATTTTAACATTATACAGTATTATGGATTTATTTTTTTCAACGTTAACATTATTTCATTTATTGTCTTTCTTATAGTATTGGTCATATTAGTTTGGATTGCTGAGTTTATATTTAGTTTTGTAATTTCTGCGAAAGATTGTAAATCTGACTTATGTGTTGTGTTTGTTAATTTGTTAATTATTGTGTTTTGATTTTCAATTATTATTGCTTGATTATCTATTATTATTTTTTGATTAGATAACATTTCTTTTAAATCATTTAAATTTAAGTAATTGTCATCATTTTTTTTTTTCAATTATTATTGCTTGATTGTCAATTATAATTTTTTGATTAGATAATATTTCATTAAAATCCTTTAAATTTAAGTTAATGTTGTCATTTTTTTTTTATTTGCCATTTTTTATAAGTAATATATTTTCGAAATATTTAAAATATTTGTATATGTTATATGCTATATGCTATTATATATAATGTATCTTATTTATTATACATAGAATAATAAAAGGATAAAATGATATATATATATATATATATATATATTTATACCATATGTGTACTTTATTGTTTATTTATATTGGATATAAGCACAAATATACATGGCAATGCATACATATATAATGTATATAGTTTAATGTAATAATTAATTATTATAATTAAATCAAATTAATTATGCAATTATAGATAGAATGAAATGTATATAAACTAATACAAAATAAAATGTATATAATGTATATAGTGTATATGAATGTATATAATGTATATGAATGTATATAATGTATATGAATGTTTATAATGTATATGAATGTATATAATGTATATGTATGTATATGAATGTATATGAATAGTGTAAGACGTGTAATAATAGTGAAATTATAATATGAATATAGAGATTATAAATATAAATAATAGAATAGAGAAAAATGTAAACAACAATATAATAGAAATGATATGCTCCAATGATTTTAATAATATTTTAAATATGAATGATATAAAGTTGAATAAATGACAAAGTAGTGCGTGAAAAAAATAATTAATAAGTAAACAATGTGTGTTATATGTTTATAAATGTGATGATTATAAAATATTCATGGAAAACTTATCTGGATATCGGATTAAGCAGGCTAAATTAATTTGGAATTAAATTGATGTTTGACAGAATAATAGTGAAAAAAAAAATTTCCATATATAGGTTACCTATATATATTACCTATACCTATTACCTATATATTACATCATCGATGTCGATTTGAAAGTACATATGAAAGAATATTAAGGGGGTATCCCACTACAAGTATTTTAACTTTAAAACTATTTTCTATAAAGTTAACTGTAATTTTACTGGGAAACCCCCTTACTTTCCGATAACTTGCCTGAAATATAATAACTTTATAGGGTATCCCATTACAACTTGATAAAAAATGGTTTTAAAGTTACAATATTTCCGGTAAGTTGCCGGAAAATCTTGTAGTGGGATACCCCCTTTATACGGAAATAATATTCGAAAATGTTTTATAGAAAGTGATTTTCTAGCAATTTGTATTTGGATACCACATTTAAAGTTACTATTTTTCCGGAAATTTGCCGGAAAGTAAGAGGGTAACTCACTCAAATTGTAGTTAACTTGCTAGAAAATAACTTTCTAAAAATATTTCAGGACATTATTTCCGGTAATACTGCTAGTGGGATACCTCCTTTAAAATGACATATTACATATTTACACCTTATAACGTGTTCTTCAATAGATGATATAGAATACATTTGTTGATATTTATTGATATTTAATGATTCCCACGATGAATATGTTAGTGTACTAGCGTTTATTTCATATGAAATTATACCAAAGATTTTCCGAAGGATGCTTCGCAAAATCTTTGATTATACTATGAGCCATTACAGACTATAGAGAAATATACATTATTACAATATACTATTTTTCATCTAAAAATAATCAGTGAACTTTACTTGCGAATGTTAAACATGAATATAGTAAATTATCAAATATATAACAAATAAATTATTAATATATTATTAATTATTATTATTTAGAATTATCATATTTATTAAAATGATTTTATCTTTCTATATAATATATAATTTTTAATTATAAATCAATTATTATATAAAATATATTATCAAAATAATGTCTTTGTTTTCAATAAATGTATATAATGGTTTTTGAGAATAAATCAATATAATTGATATATCATAATTTTTAACAATGAATTAATTTCAATATTTACAAAAGATATTTTATTAAAAACTATAAAAAAAACTATATATATATAATGTATATATATATTACAATTAATTTATAAAATTATATTATAAAATATTGATATAAAATAAATATAATGACCAAATGATATATTATTTAATAAAATGTATCTGTTTAAATAATTATCTTAGTAGATACGTATCGTAGATACTATTTATGACTAATAGATACGATTACAAATACTTTTGTAATTTGTATAATAGATACAAATACAAATACAAATGTATCTACGATACTGATTTTTTTCCTTAATAGATACTGTATCGGTGATACTGCCCAGCTCTGTATATATATATATATACATATATTTAAATAACTTAATGTCACAGTATTAATATTAATACTTAAACTAATACGCAAGTAGGCATATATGAACGAAATACCATTAAAAGTTATACCTAACATGATATATCATAGTAGTATACTACTAAATATAGTAAACATAATGTAAGGTCTATCAAAGGTATATATTAATATGTTCCAATAAGTATCGATTATCCTATAGGATATCTGTACCGACTATAATCGGCTTATACAGTATTTCTATACATATATATATATATATAATGTATTATAAAACAATTACTAATAATAATTTCTTTTACTGTAATACATTACTATTACAATTAATTATTTAACATAAATTACTTAAGTAATTTATATTTTGCAGTATATATTGAAGTACATAACATTGATGTATAATATAGTATTATATAATATCAGTAGCTAATATCAGTATATATATATATATATATATATATATATATATACTGATATCAGTAGGCTATAGCCTACATATACTAGAATTATGTTTAATTATTAATTTATATATAAATTAATAATTAAACATAATGCTAGTTAAGAGATATACCTCTTTCACGGTAATATATGTACTCTATAATATTCCATTAACCTTAAATTAAATTAATATATATATATATATATATATATATATATATATATATATAAATATACTATAGTAGTGGTTCGCAAAAATTTAAAAACGCATCAGACCGTGTGTAGGATGCATATATACATTTTAATTTAAAAAATATAATTTTTATTATAATTATAATTAAATTATTATTCAAATTATTTTATTGAGCTTTATTTAATTAATAATAAATACATAGACTATAGATACCTCGGTGACGGGGATGACAATGATGACGATGATGTAATAGATAACTATGACGCCATTATCAGTATCTCCATTTTATATGATAACTAATTCTGATTTCTATTATACAATATTATTGTATATATTAGCATTGTATTCACTAAATTATAATATTATATAATACTATTACATATATGTATATATATATATAATATATATATATATATATATATAAATATATATATATATATAATTACATATATAGGTATATATATATTTATTGTAATACAAATATGGAAGACATTTATTATTTAATTATTTTTTTAATAATGACTGATAAACTAACAAAGAATGATTAATTGATTATGTCCACTTTGTTGGAGAAATTAACCATAGATATAAAATTGTAGAAAATGCTTTGACTGATGAATTATTATCTTTAACAGAGGAAATGACATAATTAAATGAATAATTAGTAATATTTAATAATAAAGTAAATATCCTAGAGCATTATATAATAGCGGCTAATATAAGATCAGATTAATGTGATAAATATTCACTGAATAATAATTTACAAATTGATTTGGTTTAATATTGTTAGGTGATGATTCCATAATGCCATAATAGCTTTAGGTACACAATTAGCTGTGGATATATTAAATAGTGATATCTGTAGTGCATATAATGTACGAACGAAAATTAAGTTATACGGCATTATTATTCGTTTCACACGAAGTTGTATTCGTAATAAACTTGATATGGGAGATAAGGTATTATAAAAAACTTCAATAATAAACTCTTTATAAGTGAAGACCCAACTTGCCAAAGAAGTAAGTTGCTTCATGCTTTAAAGCGAGATGATGTAACGCACGCGTAGAGAATGGTCTTACAATGGATACAATAGGCGTTGTTCGATAACAAACACTTGAGATGTAATAATAATAATTATTATATCACAGTAAGATTTAATTAAACATCTTGATTACAATATGTTAAATGTAAATTCTCTTTTTCCTATTCATAGTTTCTGACTAAAGTTTTTTTAATTTTTAATTTTTTCTCATTATTTATTTGAATTATTGTTCTTCATAACATTACTAAATTAAATTATATATATATATTTATTTTTTTGTTTTCTTAGTTCTCCAATGTAATTTATGATATAACTTATTACAAAATGATAAACAATTATTTTTTTAAACTTATACAATTTATATCCTTATATTATTACTTTTATATTGACCTTAATTCCTATTTTTGTAATATGTTTTATTATATTTATATATATATAATTTTTATTTATTTTGTGTATTTAAATAATGACTAATGAATCATTAGTAATGATACATTGATTAGTGATCATACAATTGATAATGATACAAATAGTTGTAATATTAATTTTAATATATCTTCTCCATATTTATCAATTAATGATTTTAATAATATTCAAATTATTAATTATAAATTAACAATTCTTCAATTAAATGGTAGACGTTTGATTACAAATGTTGATGCTTTACAACTTTTATTAATTATAATTAATTCAAAATTTGAAGTTATTTCCATTTGTGAAACATGGTTTAATCAATATAATTTACAATTATTTAATATTGAAGTTTATATGTAATTGCATACAACTAGAATTGATAAATATGGCGGAGGTGTTATATTATATATAATTATTATATACACAATTAAACAAATTAATCATTTAGTATATAGTATCATTATAGTGATGCAAATGATGCTCAAATCTAAAGCATCGATGCAGGCTCTGTCTCGGTTACCTAAAGCATCGATACAGTCTCAGTCTCGGTTACCCAAAGCATCAATGCAGTCTCAGTCTCAGTTACCTAAAGCATTGATGTAGTCGCAGTCTTAATATCTAAAGCATTGATGTAGTCGCAGTCTCAATATCTAAAACATCGATGCAGTCTCAATGTCAAAAGCATCGTTTATGTCTCAGAATGGGTTACCTAAACCGTCGATGCAGTCTCAGACTCTATAAAATGCATTGATATTAACTCATGCTTATTAAAGGCATCATTTAAGATTATTTATATGGATAAATTAACAACAAATAAGGTTTAAAATGTAACTTCAAAAAGCATCATTTCGGCTAGATTATGTTTTGTAAGAGTCTCATATCGGCTCGGGCTCATTTGACTAGAGTCTCAGCTCAGCTCGGGCTCGTTTTTTTACCGAAAATAAAAGTCTCGGCTCGGCATCTAAAACCAAAAGTCTCGGCTCGGCATACTTTACATCACTAGTATATAGAAACTCATGTATAGATTGTCTTACAATTGATATATAATTAAGTATTATAAATTCAATATAATTATAATATAATTATTAGTTCAATACATCCCAGACATCCATAGTTAAAACAGATTAGTAGATCATATATGTTTAAATAACTTTAATAAATTATTTAGACAATTTCTTAATATCCAAATTCTATCATGCGGTGACTTTAATTTTGTTTAGGCCTACTTGATGATAATATACATAATATACAAAGTACCTATACACATTTGGTTTTTATAGCAGTTCTAACGCGATTTCGTTAATTATTTTTGACTAAATAACATTCTATAAATATATATTTTATAGTACATTTTTTTTTAGATTTGATCAAATTTCAGCTATGGGACATCCCCTTAAATTATGTTATAAAATTATATGACAAATATTGTATTGATATAAATATAGATTAAACATTAAAAAAATAATCGTGTATAATGCCTTTAAAAAAACAAAAATTATATATTAAATTCATTAATGATAGAAGTTTGGAAAATCTTAATTAATAAAAAAATATAAAAATAAGCTTACTAAATACTAGTATAATACGTATATACAAACACATTATCATACATATTTACTTGATAATAGTAAGACGATTAAAAATACATGGTTTATCTTAAATTCTATAATTTAAATATGCAAACTGGAGTATGATTAAATGATTAAACTGGATATCCTTTGATGTATATATTTATTAAATCATTTGAAGCATATTTACGCCATATTTCCAAGTATTTTAAAAGATCTAAAATTATTCCTATTTTTAAATCTGGTGATAGTAACGATATTAATAATGATCTACTTATTTAATCGTCTTGCAATTTTCAAAAATTGTAGAAACATTATTTTCAAATAGACTTTTATTTTCTGCGATAAATTTAATCTTATTAGTGATGAACAATTTGGTTTCAGAAAGAATATAATTACACTTGACGCAATTGAAACTTTACAAAAGAAAGTTATATTATCTTTGGACGCTAATAAATATTTTGTAAGATTGTTTGTAGAACTAAAAAAGGCAGTTGATCATGTCAATCATGTATTCTAATTAACAATGGAATAAGAATAATAATAATAGCGATAGCCTGCAATTCGTACAATATAATGTAAGTAAATCTGATATATATATATCAGATATTATTCAGGTTATATTCTTGGACTATTACTTTTTTTCAATATTTATTACCAATAAGTGCGTGATTTTTTAGCCTTATAATCCGGCTAAATCACCAGAAATAATATTTTCTTTAAAACCCAAATCCAACCCGACGGTTCCACCGTGGTGTGAAAATGTGATATGTTATTATGTTTTCCAGAAAATAAATTCATATTATTTGCTGATGATTCCTACTAATGTAATTATTAGTGATTTATCATCTAATAATCAAAATTATAAATTACAATCAGCATGTGATGACATTTTTGTATGGTCTAAGATTGATAACTTATCTATTAATATAGATACGCGCATTGTATGTCATTTAAAAATGATATAATATTTAATATAGATAATACACGTTTATCTCAATTAACTTCTATACATGTACATGTAAATTACAATTTCCTGGAATAAATCTAGATACTTGTTTAAATTGGAAATGTAATTTAGGTTTTCTTAAAAATAAATTATTGACAATTTTATGGATTATAAAAAATGTTTTATACTTTGTAAATATATCTGGTATGATCAAACTATACTATTATTTATTTTATCCACAATTAATGTATTTTAAACTTAATCATTTTACATTGAACCATAACAAAATATTTAATACCAGGAGTAATTGTGATTTCATTCAACCTTATTTTAAATATAATTATATGAATAATACGTTACACTGTTATAAATTAGGGAACAGATAATTCTATTTATAGGGTACATATCGTTAACATATCACAACAATTTGCCATGTACCCTAAATAGGGTACACGAATTTTAAACTCACTAGGGTACAATATATATATATATATATATATATATATATATATATTTAGTAGGGTACAGTTATGTTAAATATTAGGGTACGTGATTATTAAATTTACATATCATGCAATTAAATTATGGTATATATCATAAAATTGCATTAGGGTATATACACGATATCATATAACAACCAGTTAATATTCTTTAGGGTACAGTTTACTAATTGTTAGGGTACTGGTCGTATTAACTAGCTGTACCCTACTTTTTAACAGTATACTTACACTCGGACCAATAATTTGTATTGATTTAAGTATATATATATATATATATATATATATATATATATATATAAAGTCTTATTCCTTATCGTTATGCTGTAAAAAATCGTCAATATAATTATACATATAATACGTAAACTATTGTAATTCATATATTTTTTATTTCATTTTTTATTTAATATATTTGACATATGAAAATATTTTTTTAAATATTTTTAATTTTTAGTATAATTTGACATTATAAAATACAGACATTATATTAAATGTGGACAATATACAAAAACTGACTTTATAAGTATTATTATATATTAATACTATAATATTTATTTTATTTTTACATTTATGACATTAAATAAATTACACATCTATAGACATAATTTGAATAAACATAATATGCCATGATTTAGGGCCTTTAAATGATAATTATTCATGATGACGGCTTGATTTTATATAAGGTAATTTGAAATTATGAAATGTATTTTTGTATGACTTATTATATATAGTAATTAATAATGATATAATGCTTGGGCATTTCTTTAAATATACATTATGCATGAATACAATATTTTTATATATTAATAAATCTGTAGATTATAATATAATATCATAAATGTAGAACATAAAATAAATTGTTAGTATTTGTTAAAATAATAATATTATTGACAATTTTAAAGATATTTTTATTTTCAATTCGAATAGCCTTTATTTGTAGAGTTGAAATACATTGAAAGTTATTATTAAAATTATTTCCCCAAATTCCTAAAGAATACTTGATATGAGGCAATAACAAAGAATTGTAATGTAGATTTAAAATATATATTGGTAAATAGATTAGCCTTCTTAATATATATATATGTATATATAATATGTTTAAACTTCAATTGTATTTTTCTTATATGTTCTTTACAATTAAAATTATTATCTAAAATAACTCCAAGAAAAGTATAACTAGATACTGAGCATATTTCAGTTGAATTCATTGATATACACTTAATAATATGTGCATCCTTATATGTATATATATACATCTGTATATTTTGTAAATATTTAATATTAATTTATTATTAGTGAACTAGTGCGGTGGTGTATTATATGCCGAGTACTAAGTTTACCGGTATGATTGTGGTGGGATCATCTCAAGGTATTAAGGACTTGGCACATCCTTACTGAAAGTTGGTAGCCTTATATTATTCGTTCGTTGTGGTCGTTTTATGAACTATGTGTTGTTTTTCCCTCTTTATTTGTACACGTCTTGTTTTATTGTTATTTTTATCTATTATTATTATTTTTATTATTAATTATATATAATATTTATTTGTATTTTAACTATTTTAATATTTAAAATTTTACTTTATATTTATATTTTACTTTTAATTTCCAATTTTATTTTATCTTTGTAAATTTTGTTACTGTTTGTTTTTTTTCCATTCCTTTTGCTGACAGGTAGATATCTCGATAAGTTCAATGAACTTCTATATCTACCTGGGTTCATTCTCGTTTATTACGACGAACCAATCTGATTATTATTATTATATTATTATTATTATTAATGTAAATTTAACTGAATAACTCGTTAATTTAAACTCTTACAAAGAGTGTTATTAGGTTACTTGGTTCAATAGTGCTACCCGATATATCGTCAGAAAAAAGTATTAGCTACAATTAATATTTAAATTATGTGAAGCCATATGAATATCATTTATATATAAAAAGTAAGGGACCTAAAATGGATACCTGTGATACCCCAACATTAATGATATTTCATTCAGAAAGTTCGTTATCTATTCTAGTTGATAACATTCGATATTGCAGATAGATCTAAATTAAACGATTAATAGGGGAGAGTAACCTAATACGGATACTTTAACAATAAATGGTCTTAACATTTTATAACACATTATTTGTATTCAAAAATTACAATATATTAATATTATATGATTACATATATCATTGTGATTTTAAAATTTTATTAAATCTTTTAATTCCATAGATAACGAGGGTGTCAATATTCGGTACCCATGTACGAATACAGACACACTATGTTGTAATACGGACACCGTATATATCACTAGATAAACTATATATTATTGATGAATCAATCAGAAAAATTACAATTATATATTTGTAATTAATTTTATGAACAATTTATTCTAATTTAATTAGTTAATAATTTATTTATTTTATTATTTTTTAATTAATAATACAATCTAAATATTACAATTTTAGATTTAGCTTTATTGGTGATATTAATATTATAACACACGCGATTTTTATGAAAATCAGAATAATTCATATACTGCGCGCTTTTTGGTCATAGGGTGCCCGTATTAGGCATATTAAGACATCTAGAGTGTCCGTATTAGGGACTTATATGACCTCTAGATATATGCTTATAACTTAATGAATATTTGACAAAAAATATAAAAATTATATATATAATTTTAGAATACTTTATTTTTAATAATATAGTATTATAACAAAATATATATTTTATATCGATATATTTGTATATTCTTGAGAAGGTTTAAGTTTAAATTTTTTTTCATCAATTTAAAAACGTAATCAAAAAATCAGTTTATTAGATATATTAGCAATATTTTGAATAATTAAAAAATAAAAAATACTTTATTAGACTATGTATATAATGAATATTTTAGTCATTACACATTTTTTTGTAGGATTTATGGTTTCTGAGATACCGAGAGTGTCCGTATTCGCGTACTGTTTGCAAACACATATGTTTGGTTACTTTTCCCTATACTGTTAAAAATTAGGTTACAGTGAATTCAATTTACAGGGTACAGATCATTACAATATCATAACAATTTACCATGTATCCTAAATAGGGTACACGTATTTTAAACTGACTATGGTACAATATATATATTTTTATAGTACATATATATTAAATATTAGGATGCATGACTGTTAAATGCACTAGGATACACTCTATATATTTATTAGGGTACAGCTATGTTAAATATTAGGGTACGTGATTATTATATTAACATATTATGCAATTCAATTATGGTACATATAATACAATTGCATTAGGGTACAAGGTATCATATAATTAGGGTACAACCAGCTAACATTCTTTAAGGTACAGTATGATCATTTGTAGGGTACTGATCGTATTTATTCAAATTGTATCCTAATTTGGGTATGGCTATGGGGACACTACTTACACTCTAAAAAAGGCACCTGCTGTACCCTAATTTTTAATAGTGTTTATATATATATATATATATATATATATATATATACATATATATATGTGTATGTGTATATATGTGTATGTGTATATGCGTATGCATATGTATATTTATATGTGTATGTATATGTATACGTGTTATATTTATTTATGTTATTTTAATGTTTACTGTATTTCTTATCTTTTAATTTTATAATTTTATAATTTATTTATATCATTAAATGATTACATTATTATATAATGATTTAATTTAGTTACGTGATAAGTTTCATTACATTTTATTAATTTTTATCATATAAATGTAAACAGGAAGTCTTAATATTATTCATCTATTAATCTTATATATAATGAAACTTATCATATTAATAACGGGGTAATTGATTCGATAGACATCATTGTTTCTATATTATCCTGGAATTGCCTATATCTGATTATAATAGATAGCATATATATATATATATATATATATATATAAATAAATATAATTATAATGAGTTCATATATAAATATATCTATATCGACAACACCTAATACGATATATTGGCTAGAAGTGTTACACAATACGTCGTTATAATGACTAATCGTTAGAGAATGACTCATCGATTGTCTATTTACGTGATTACGTATACGAACAACAACAACAACAACAGAGGCCACCTATAATCCGATACCGCGTTACCCGATAGGGGCGTCACTCTATTATCTAATTGTTTGTGTTGCGTAATCGATGAGTGTGCGCGACGCGACGGGGCGCCCTAACACGTGACTACGTTATATCATTAGTCACGAGGATAAATATAGATATGGATGGAGAGAGAAAGGTAGCGATATCAGGAGAGTTAGAGGAGAGGAGATGTAGAGAGACGGAGATAGTGAGGTTGAGAGAGATATATAGAGAATGGAGAAAGAAAGAGATAAATATATAGTGAAACAAAAAACAATATAACGAGCGAAATAGTAGTATTTTAGTTTATTAAAGATTTCTTCAACATATTTTTAAATTATATGATAACTATTAAATTTGAAATAAAATATGATTTCATATTTCTTAACGATACATTACATATGGTTTCAATTCATCTACAATACATTGCATACTTCGTGGTATTACTATCAACTTAAACTTATGTCTGATCAACTGTGATACTTTATGATTGTGAAATACGAACTCTTACCGTATAGTTTATAGACCTACACTGCAGGATCCAAGCTATGGAAATGAGAATTCTCATAAACTTAAGTTACCGAAGATTATTTAATATGCGTTATACTGAATAAATAATTATCGATAATACGTTGTTCCATATGAAAATCTACTGGGAAAAATCTTCAATTACCGACCCCACTCGTATCTCAGTAACTATAAGAGATATCATAACATATTATATATATATATATATATATATATATATATATATATATATATATATATATATATCTAGAGGCCATATAAATCCCTAATACGGACACTTTAGATATCTTAATACGGACACCCTATAAACAATCAGCGAGTAGATTGTGAACTATTCTAATTGTCATAAAAATCCTGTGCGTTATAATATTAATACCACCAATAAAGCTAAATCTAAAAATATTATTATTTAGATACTTAACTTGTATCATTATTTAAAAAAATAATAAAAATAAATTAATTAATTACTAATTAAATTATATTAAATTATTCCTAAAATTAATTATAAATGATGTAATTGTAATATATTTGATTGTTTCATCAATAATATATAATTTATCTAGTGGTATAGTGGGTGTCCGACGGACACTGTCCGTATTATAATACATGTGTAACACTCCCGTTATCTATTGAATAAAAAGATTAAATAACATTTTAAAATCACAATAATATCTAAAATTATATAATATTAATATATTGTAATTTTTGAATAACAATATTTAGTCATAAACTGTTAAGACCATTAATTGTTAAAGTTCCGTATTCTGTTAATTTCCCCTACATATTAATATTAATAAAACTTTAATTCAATAATATATGAATTGATTACGTTTTTTAATTCATTAAATATATTGATACATGCTATTTTGATTAGATATTATAGCAGCATCATTATACCCATCTCACGTATTTTAGGTGTTCGGTAATTGGAGAAGAGGGTTTGTATTATGCACGTTTATCCAATTACCGTCCCATCATCTATTGTTGTCAATGAAATTGTAACGAAAATTCAACAAATAATGATGTATTGCAATAATATTATTCTAATTTCAGAAATTTAAATAAATATATTGAATATTGATGTGTATTACATATATTCATTACATAGTCGGTAATAAAGACTTTCCCGTATCAATCGTCAATAAAAAATATACAATTGTATAGTCAAGTTATGATATAATGATGCATCATCGAAAAGTTGCATACACGGTACTGTCAGAGATTCTAGAAGGTATAGTAGTTAGCCTATAGTAGTCGGCGAAAACAATAGAAAAACACCATCAAAGATTAGTAGTCAACTCTGAACGCTACCTAATTTATAAACTAGCAGGGGAACGACTAATTTGATGTAATGATATCTTATAAGAAATATACTATTTATAGAATTATATATATATTTATTCCGAGAAATATTATGCGTGATATTTGCCCTTAAAAGTGTATTTTCGATGTGCATATTAACATGTATTAGACATGTGAATGAATGAATGAATGAATGAATTTTATTTACCGAATATTTGCTATAATAATCGGAGGGATACCCAGAAGCTATATTTAGCTTATACTAAGGATATCCTTAATAAAATAATAATAATAATAATAGTAGTAGTAATAGTATAATGGTAATAGTCGAGATATGATAATATATCTTATATCGATAATGAAGTCACATAACGTAACATAATATGTAAAGTGATATAGATACATGCACGCAGCCATGCAAGTAACGGACCTTGAGGAATTGCCAAACCAAACCATGCGAGAAGTCTCGGGTTGGTCAGGCACATATTGGTTGGTCAGGCCCTGGGTTGTTAAATCCATAAATTGTAATGTTTTGTTGACATAATCGTCACATGATCAATTAGACAATATCCCCTGGCAATCACAAACAAGCTACATGCATATCTCTACGCACTATTCAAATACGTACATACCAAAAAATAAAAATAAATCATACTTATAAGTAATAATAAATAATACAGTGAGTAAGCAAACTCAATTACTCAAATAACTCAAATACTCAACATGATTACGAAAAAAGTTTGATATAATAAAATGTATATAAATAATTTTAATAAAATAATAAAGGGTAATAAATGGACAAATGACTTTTCCATTCCAAGCTGCATTGACTCTGAGCTTGGATATTGAGATCGTGTAGGATCTGGTGAATAATATAATGTTAGAATATAAAACCTGTATATATTAGATTCTTAATTTTAATACAAAATTGTTTAAATGTAATATTACTATAAATAGATTTTAAAGACATTGGAAGATTGTTCAGGCATCTAGGTCCATTATTTGTTATATTAAATTGTTTACAATTATTTTTTGCAAAAGGGTTTATAAATCTATAAGAATCTCGCATGTTATATTTTGAATAATATCTTATGAAAAAATTAGTAAGTCTTTGAGGGATCATACCTTTTATAACTCTGAACATGAATTTACATGTATTAACAAATAGTAGTTCTTTAAAAGTAAAGAGTCTCTGTTGTTTATAGATATAATCAACATTAGTTCTACTATTTTTCCTGTATAATAATCGTATAGCTTTATTCTGAGCTATAGATATATGTCTCGTAGTTATTTCATAATTGTTACCCCAAATATGGGTACAGTATATAATATGACAATGAAATACAGAGTAGTATAATAGTTTTAGAATGTGAATAGGTAATATATTATTTAATTTTCTTAGAATTGAAATGCCATAGTATAATTTAGATTTAACCAAATTTGTATGAATTTTCCAGTTCTTATTAGCATCAATTGTAACACCAAGACACTTTATAGAATTTTTCTGAATAATGGTAGTATTATGTAATATAATAGCTAGTTTAATTTTATCATTATTAAATACTATAAAGTTTGTTTTGTTTAAATTAATTGTTAGTTTATTAATAGAAAGCCATATATCTAGATATTTTAAAGTATTGTTCATATCAGTTTCAAGTTCAACAACATTATTTTGCATGGAAAGTAATTGAGGTATCATCAGCAAATAGTACAAAATGACCTAGAGATTATTAATATTTTATATATCATTTATAAATATCAAGACTAATAAGGGTCCAAGGACTGAACCTTGAGGTACACCATATTTAAATTTATTTAGTTGTGATTAATAACTATTATAAGATACATATTTATTTCTGTTACTAAGGAAAGATACTAACAATTTAAGAACCACTCCTAGAAAACCATACTTCTCTAACTTTATTATCAGAATATCGTGACTGATGGAGTCGAATGCTTTATTTAAGTCAATCGATAGAGTAGCACAGTATTTCTTTTTATTCAAGGATATGAACCCAGTTAGATCCGATAATGCATCCGAGGTTGAAACCTTTGGCATTGTTCATCACCTTGTTTTTCTCCATGAAATCTAGAAATCTATGTTTTAATACTTTTTCTATAATTTTAGAAAAAGGCGGTAATAAAGAAATAGGCCTGTAGTTAGTTGGATCATTAATGTCACCTGATTTATGTATGGTTATAACTTTAGCTGTTTTTAGGCAATTTGGAAATATACCTTGTAGGATACAGAGATTTATTAAATGTGATAAAGGATTACATATTGAAGTAATTATCTGTGTTATCAATTTAAAAGAAAAATTATGATAGGTACTAATAGGTACTATTTTTAGGTTTAGAATTAAAAACAATATTAATTATTTTATCAGGGCAAGTAGGGGTGATAAATAATGAATTTGGATTAATATTAGTTATATAATTAGTTACTTCGTTCTTATCAATATCATCACCTAATTTATAAGCTAATTTGTCAGCAATATTGCAAAAGAAATCATTACATTTCTCACAACGTATATTATCATCTATTGTGTTAGATATTGTATTGCATTGTTGTCCATATATTATAGAATTAATCTTTTTCCAAACTTGTTTTGGATTGTATCTATTGTCAGTGAAATACTTACTATGGTAATTACTCTCAGCTTTGATAAGAATTTTTGAACTATAATTTTTATACTCCGTATATATGATTACATTGGTATTACCTACTAGATTTATTAATTTTAAACTTATAGAATAATTTATTTTTTTTAATTATACATTTAAGTGTAGATTATTTTGAAATTATATACACTAAATCTTATCTATAATAGATAATGTATAAGTTTTTCCGATAGAACAATATCATAAA
Organism: Osedax fenrisi; assembly: GCA_964019155.1. NCBI lineage: Eukaryota > Metazoa > Annelida > Polychaeta > Sabellida > Siboglinidae > Osedax > Osedax fenrisi. Next base: position 3,054,716 of record OZ025242.1, read on the forward strand.
ATGATGAATGTAATTTATTTTTTAGAATATTGAATGATAAATAATCACTAATAATGTGTATAATTGTAGGGTAATATACTTGTATTATAGGATGAATATGAACCCCTATAATTATATAAATTAAGAATAATAGTGGTCCACTGATTAAGTTACTCCATACTAAATATTATAAATATAAGAAATACTTGTATTATATTTTAAACATTATTTTCTGTATCTAACATATATGTTATAACTATAGTCAAATAATCACGGTATTTAATAAATAATTAAAATATATCCTTTTGCAATAATTTTAATATTATTAAAATATATAGTTTGGTTTGAGAATACATCTTAGATATGAATAATGCAATACAAAATAATATTATCGAATATTTTTAATTAAATAAAAATTGTATTTTAAAATATGTTATCATCAGTTGGCATTATCTACAGTATTTTTTAGATCAACAAATAAATAACCACAATATTTATTGATCAAAATATTTAATAATTGTATGCATGCAGTTTGTATTTCGTTATGTGTGAATAAGATATATTCTGAAATTAAACAATACATATCAATAATATTAAAATTATTACAAAAGCATACATTTTTCTATTTTAAAATAAATTTTCTAAATTTGTGAAAATGAAGGATCAATGAAACAATAATGAATAATATTTTAACAATTACTATATTCATATATATATATACGTATGTATATCATTATTAATATATATGTATATACTTACTTACTTACTTAGTCCCATGACCTGTTGATCGTAGGACATGACTTGACGACGACACGCATACCCTTCTCCATTTTGTCCGGTTGTGAGCTGCTTCGAGGACCTCTTTTTAATTCATGCCAGACCATTTACAAATATTGATGTTCAAATATTTCCGAGATCGTCCTCTTCTTCTCTTCCCTCATAGTGATCCTTGTAGGATAGTTTTGTGGAGAGAATCGTGTCTCATCACATGTCCGAAATAGCTCATTATTCTTCGCTTAATCATCATTAGAATATGTTCTGTTTTTCCCACAAATTCTTCAATCATATTGTATACAAATACATTTGTTTTATGTTCTCTATATGATATACCAAGGATATATCTATATGATTTTGTCTCAAAATTATTTATTCTTCTTTCTAGGTCTTTTGTCAATGTCCATGTTTCGTATCCGTACAGCATAATCGAAGGACTTATGATTTATATATGAGTATTTTTGTCTGGATGGAGATTTTATTACTTTTCCATATAGTCTTACTTTTAATCTTACTTTAATAACTACTTAATCTTATTTTAATCTTACTAATGCTGATGTAGCAGTGGCCATTCTTATATTTATATCAGATTCACTTGTACCGTCTTTAGTTAAGGTTACTCCTAAATATTTAAATTTATCGACCGTTTCCAGTATCTTTCCACGATATATACCCATGGTTATTTCTCTTGATAGTTCCAATTTCCATTCCATATGCTGCTGAGGAAATGTAAAGTTTGTTTGTGATTAATTGTAACTCATCCAATATTCCTGCAATCAAGTCAATGTCATCTGCGAATCTTAGATTGCAAATTTCCCTACCTCCAATCACTACACTGCCCTTATAGTTTTCTAACGTGACTCTTATTATTTCCTCTAGGTAAATGTTGAAAAGTGTAGGCGATAATAAACATCCTTGGCGTACATCCTACTCCTACTGTCGTTTTAAATAATTTGCCAATTGTACCATTTATTATTACTGCGCTCTGTGCATTTTTATAGAGACTTTCTATTAAGAAGATCAATATTTCTTCAATATTGAATTGTTTCATCACATTATATAGACCTTCATGCCAAACTCTGTTGAATGCATTTTTGTAATATATGAAATTATGGTATAGTTTCAAGTCATGCTCTATATGTTTTTCTGCCAGTATTCTGCTATTTAATATATGCTCTCGAGTGTTTCTCTTTTTCCTAAATCCTGCCTGTTCTTCTGCCAGTATCTCTTCTGCTTGCGGATTCATACGATTAATTATTATTCTTAGGAGTATCTTACTTGCGAGACATATTATAGGTACTGATTGTTTATAATTTTCACACTTCTTCAGATCTCCTTTTTTAGTTATCGTAATAATTAAATATTTTAACCACATCTCTGGCCATTCCTGTGTCTTCCAGATTTGTTGGCATAATTTTGTCATAACAGTCAGCATTTCTTCTCCACCATGCGTAAATAGTTATCCTGGAATATTATCAACACCCACCGCTTTTCCTTTTTTTATAATTCTTATTGCTTGTTCCACTTCTGATTTAATTATTGGAGGACTAATCTTTATTGAACGACTGTAACTTTTTCGGTTACTTAGTAGATTCCTGTCAGGTGTTATTTGATAATTAGGTTATAACCATTTCGGGGAAGGAAGGGTAGGAACTTTAACCTAATTAACCTGTTAACGTTATGATTGATAATTCCTATAAAGATCTTTACAATATTAATTATTTATATAATAATTATATAAATATACTATAGTATTATAATTAATATACTATTGTATTATAATTAATTATTTGATAATTTATCCGGAAAATTACTCTAAATTAAAAGCCTTAATGCTTTACGATTATAACTTTTATTTGTGTATAATATAATTAATTATGTTGATCAGTTATAACTGATAATATGTTATAACTATAGTTATGTTAGTTATTAATGCGTAAATATTAATGCATTTATTTTATATAGTTATAAATTATTAATTCAGTAGCGACTTTTAATTATAAAATATTTTATTTATTATTTAATTTTTTAGAATAATAATTGATATATAATATACTATTTTGTGATTTTAACAAAGATTGTTCGAATACGTTGTAGTATCTTCGATAATAAGATAAAAACTAAAAAAAACGATTCAATTATAAACATTCAATGGCTGAGATCAATTAGATTACATAATTATGATAACATTTCTAACACCAACGTATTACTTACAATTTATAATATTGTTATATGTGGCAACGTACATTCTTGGTTTTAATACTATCTTGAAAATAGGCTACAAAAGAAAAAATGAATGACCGATATAATTATTTTATAAATGTTACATTGGGAATACTACACAGTTCCGTGAAAGGCCCTCTCCTATTTCTTATCTATATAAATGTTCTATCTAATATTTTAAACTGGAAATAATATCTCACTTTTTGCAGATGCTGCAAAATATCGATTATTTATAAGTATACAGTCGATTGGACGGTTTGGCAATCTGTTTGTATGGACCTGATACCTTGGATGTATACATAGGAACACGAACTCGCTGAACGTAAATGTCTAATGATGACTTTAGGGACCACTTGTAAACCTTTGCAGGTATTCAACAATATTAACTTGAATAATTGCTCAGAATTTAAGGATCTTAAGATTGGCATTATTTTTAATAATAATCTAACCTTAGATTACATTAAATATATAGTAACGCCTTTACTATTCTTACATAATACTTAAATTGTTATTACTAATAACTCTTGAAACTTAACAAAAGCATATATAACATATGTAAGACCTTTATTAGAATATAATTATTATAAATATAGAATCGATCTATATTATAATATATATACTTAAAGATCCTTAAAATAAAAATTAAAAAATCTAAAGAACTTATACTAAAAATGCATTTCTATAGATGTAATATAATAATAATACAAATTATGAATATCAGTTATTATTTTAAAATTATCTATGGATAACGTATACGTTATCCAAATGCAGATCACATGCTAACCTGATTATGGCTTACAAAATAATACATTTCCTGGTTGATGCTGACTTTTTTGGATGGCTAGAAACAGACGAATATTCGAGAATTCTATATCCTATTGTAAACACGAGAAATGAGAAGCGCAATAAAATGATACTTTGAACTACTCCAGAAATACAATTGCAACCCCTTTGAATTAACTTTCAACTTGTCTCAGTTCGGCAACAACGACGTATGAATGTTTCGGTAGACTTGATAATAATGAGTAATATTTAATTTCAATGTATGTATATTTTATATTGTATACCAGACCATGATACATTACCCCACCTGATTACTTCCTCTCTCACCATGACAACGGTACCACTCTATTCTCAGAATGCCTTAACTACATTATCGATACTACAGACATATCGATCAAGTGTTGTGGAATATATATATATATATATATATATATATATATAGTGTATAGATGTATCCTTACCTACCATGAATGTATAGCCTCTAGATGTGTATCTTTGACTCCTTCAATAATTCTTCGAACGGTTAAGACTTTTTATATAGTCGATCTACTCTGACGGAATCTATTTTGCTTTGGGCGCAATTTATTGAGCACATTATACTGTCTCGATTTCACGTTGTATTCTGTTTCGTAATATTGTGTTGTATATTTTAGCTGCTATGCATGTTAGAGTGATGCCCCTATAATTTTTTAATTAAGATAGATCTCCTTTTTTTGGGAAATGAAGTATACAACCTTTTCTCCATACATTAATAACGCTTTAATTATATACATCGTTGCATAATATAGGTAAATGTAAGTTGAATAGACCTGTTTTCCAGACTTCGGGTGATATTTCATCTATTCCAGCAGCTTTCTTTAACTATATGTTCTTTAACACTACTATCAATTAGTTCATAGTGAATGGCCCTGTTTTGATTTGAAGATCGTCATCTCTAATAGCTTTTATTTGTTGAACATTATGTGATGGATTGGAACCTAGTAGTTTATAAAAATAGTCTTTTCATATATGTATCCTGTCCGCTTGGGAATTAGCCTTTAATGTTAATTTGTTGACACTCTTTCTACCACTTATTTTATTTACTATATCCCATGCTATTGCAGATTATTTGTTGTCGGCATCTGATTGTATGTTATATACATATCGATATATCGATTTGGCGCTGAAGATATGTGACTTGTTCTGAGTTGTAGGTATTTACTAAATATTGTCTAGCTGTATTATACATCTCTATATTGTAGGTATCGGGTGATCGTATTTTAACAAGAGACATTAGCTTAAGGTATTCACGCTTTTATAAAATTGTATTATTCTCCAACGGGATTCTTTTATTCAGTTTAGGTTTTAGAGGGATATTTTCATTCGCGGTATCCAAAGTTATCTTAGAAAATGCCTGATACATTGTATTGCAATCAATAATATCTTTCATATAAGTGACAAATTTTCTTTTAAAGTAAATGTAGAACTTTTTTGTAGATCTTTGTTTGTATATAGTAGGCTCCAGTTATATGGTTTTTTATTTTTATTCATCTTTATTTTTGCCCTAAAACTTAATTTGAATGTTGCTGTGATAATGCAATAATCAGAGTAAACAGTCTCAAATGAATTATAAGCTTCATAATTATGTGCAGAATTGATCCATTTATCATTATATAGTCTATCTGTGATTTTATACCGTTTGGATGGGTATTGGTCCAGAGTTTACCTCTTTTTTTCCAATACTTTTAATTTAGATATTGGATTTTGTTTTCTGTTAAGAAATCTTCAAGCTATTCTCCGTTTCTGTTGATTGTATCATGATATGTAAATCTATTAAAATCATGGGATTCTGAGCGAATATAGATGGATAATTCTTTGTAAAAGTTAATTACATCGTCTTCTTCCGATACGTTTGTTGGGCTGTAGCAGAATATGACCGTAGTGATGGGGTTTACATCACATTTTGCAGCGATTGTGCGTTTGTTTATTCTTGCAATGCTTGATAATGAGGAATTGGAATAATGGCTTAACAATATTCCAGTGCCTCCTATTGTGCTGTTTGTCGAATTCTTCCAGGCTGATGCTGTAACTAGTGTCCATCCGTGAAACAGATCATGATATTTAACGTACAGTTAATTATGGTAAACCTGTGTTCTTGAATTGCGATGATGTCAATGCTATACTCGATTGATGCTCTAACTAATTCAGCTGATTGACTTGCACCTTTTAATGTCCGAACGTTACATGAGGCTAATCTAGTCTTTTTACCTTGTGAAAGTATTTGAGGTATATTTATAAAGAGTGAGTCAGTAGCTAGCTATTCGTATACCGAGGCCTGACTAGATACCTCGTTACGCGTTTATTGGTAATCCGCGCGACGAGCGATAAAGCATGGATGTTTGTTTGAATTGTACATTGTGCTTTTCGATAACTTTCGATAACTATTTTCGATAACTATAACTATTGAGAGGATGATATTTCCGATTTCCGATTTTAGTTCAGGACTGCTTATTTTTTTTTTTTAATTTAATTTTTTTTTAAATTATTCGCAGTAATCCTACATACTGTAGGATACTCCCCTATCCACCACTAGGGGGCCTGCTGGATGAAATTTAATATATCCACATCAATATATATATATATATATATATATATGTGTGTGATTATTATATTACATCTATAAAAGGGTTTGACTTAATGAATATAACTTTCTTTAGCTTGTAGTAAATTGAAAATATGTTATTATTGAGGTAAGTGTAGCTATGATTATATTTTATTGTTTATTGGGTCATGCTCATCTTATTTTATTTCAGACTTGAAAAATGTATAGTATATTACACGTCCCCTGAGTATATTTTATTTATTTAAAATTTATTTATAACAATGATTTTTTTTTGAAGATTTTTTTATTCAATTTTATAATACCTATATTTTACCATTACAATTTAAAAACTTTCTTTATTTTATTTGTTTATATTACTATACTCATTTTTTTCAACGGAAGTTAATAAGCTTTCTTCAATATCTATCCGGGTTCTTATACAAAATTCTGAATTATATTTAAATGGACTTCAATAATTGTATTCTATAATAGAGAGTTTAATTCATAGATAAGTCGAGTAAAACATTTGTACAATTTTGAATATATTATTTTTAAATGTTAAATAATTATTGATATGTATAGATGATAATTATTTAAATGATGATTAATCTTTGGATAAGTAATAACATAAGTATGCAATGTGCATGAATAGTAAATAATACTGATTATTAGAAATTATAAAATGCAAAATGAAAGTTCGAATATATATTGAATGAACGCAAATCGAAGTAAGTTACTAAATTATCTCATAAAAACCAACTCGGAAACATATAATATGATGTTGATTAATATTAAAAATTACTGTATTTTAAAATTAAAATGTATTTATCTATCATAGTTAACTTTGAAGGATGTTTGTTTAAGGGCCGGGGTAACATTGCTGAGTTTACATGTAAAATATAGGGAAAATCAGGGTCACTAAAAAGACAACTACTTTTACACAAATGCATATACTCACCTACATTTTTACCAGTAGTTAAATAAATGTCATATATATAAAACCTATCCTATATCTAAACATATAACCATCTATAAGATATCGGTTACCACCAATATTTTATATTTGTAATTTTTTTTGTTTTTTTCATCAACTTTTTTTATAATATTTATAATTATTATATTTAAAAATATGACATTATAATAGGAAGGCTTATTATCAGTAATATCATATATATATATTCAGAAATGTGTATAATAATTGAAGCAATTGAACAAAAGTAGTAGTAGTTTGAAAACAAAATTAAAATAAAAAGTTCTGAGATATAGCCTTCTAAAGTTTGTATCAATATTATTTTGAATAAATAACAATAAATTTATGATATTTATATATTTTATTATTATATATAATTTTATTGTAATTTGCCACTCCCTGAATTTTAAATGGATGTAGCTCTAAATATTAATATTATAAATAATGAAAATAAAACGTATCATAAGTTATGATTCATAACTGAATATTTGAACACAAATATTACTCAAATGTTATCAAATAATTGTTTACATGACTATGTTTAAAAACTTGATTTGAAATACTTTGAAATACTTTTATTTTAAACTTTATATACCATTTTAAAGATAAATCTGTATATTTTTAAATATTAATATAACATTTTTAACAACAATAACAAAATGCGAATGTTTCCCGGCCTTTAATGGTACCCTACGTATGTATGTTCTATACATATATTTGTACATGTAATGATACAATAAGGGAAATCGCAACTTGATTATATGTATAAAATTTACTAAATAAATCACAGAACAATACAATTAACAACATTATCAAAATATGAAATCATGCTTCAGTGAAATGATAATCTCATATGATGGTTAGTATATTAGATCAACGACGAACGTGGATATCTATTTAAAGTGTATTAACTTTTTTTTATTTATTTATTTAAAAGAATATTTAACACTATATATATATTATATAGATCTATAATTATTGCATTTTGTATAGAATATCCAAGGAATTATTTAATATAAAGTATGTATAACTAATATTATGAATATTTAAATTTTACTAATTATTAAATTTAAAAAAATAAAATATTGTGTATTTATAAATTATCTGAAAATAAAATTAATGTAAAGTTTTAATGAATAAGTTAAGTATATTTTAATGGGTGGAATTGGTAAACACAATTATTCTGAGTAAATTGATTCTAAATAGTTACCGTATAATTGCGAACAATTTATGAAATATATAAACAGACGATTATAAAATTATAAATAAAAAGACATCTATGAATATGCATTATTTAAAAGTATATAAATACTTTATGTTAGTTTTTAAAATTCTAAAAACTATCTTATATTCATTAAATTACAATTATTAATTTTTGTTTAATTAGTGTTATAATTTATTTAAATGATATAAATTTAAAAGTGTTTATTTGATATCTATATTTTACGTAAAAACATGATTTATATATCATTTTAAATATAATATTTATTATTTTAATAATATTATGTAAAACAATTTAAAAGATCTTCTCAATTTAAGAGGTCACTACTACCCTTTAATATGCAATGTTTACATCCCTACAAAAATACTAAATAAAAGTACGATTCCAAAACTTTAGGATAATGATGTAATGATAGACCTATTCATAACGTAAATAGGAGATTTGTAATACAAAATTCTTGAAGAATACCACACGTATAAGTTTATAAGTAGAAGGCGTTTATAGAATTTCCATAATCGTCGTTGATCTAATATGCTAACCATCATATGAGATTATAATTTCACTGAAACAGGATTTCATATGTTGATAATTTTGTTAATATTAAATTTCTATGATTTATTTAGAGATCTAGATGAGTATCTAGAAAAGGATTTAGAAAATTGTATAAAAGAAATAAAGTTGATAATTTCTCACCGGTAACCAATAAATATGTTAATAATTTAATTAGTGAATTTAAAAAACAAATAATTAATGTATCAGGTAAGATTAGATTAGTTATTAGATTAAATTATTATTATCAGATTCAATTATTTTGTTAGGTCGTAAATAATATAGAATTTGTCACACATAATAACTATTTAAATATGTGTATAGTAGTATGCCTTTGTATAACATATAGGACGATAAGTTGATATCATTTAACAATCTCCCTCAAAAATTAGGGTTTTAACTATTTTTAAATAATTGATTATATACCTATATATATATATATATATATATATATATATATATATATATATATATATATTGAAATTGTTAGAGTATATTCGTATTTGTTACATAATACCAATGATTACATAACAATAATATATAGAAATGATTAACAAGGTCAGAAGAAATATCAAATATTATTAAGTTAACTATAGGAGATATGGTATTCACAAGGACGGGACATCGTCTCTCTATAGGGGTTACTCGAGTAACCCCTACAGATCTGTATATTATGAAATATATACTTCCCAGTAGTTACTTTATTTATATTTCAACGATTAAATACAACAGAAATATTTATATGTATGTAAATTGTATTACTTTTGTAATTCGTATTTCTTTCTAAATATGATATATTCTTTAAAAATATGAATGTATTCATAAATTCTATTTAAATATGTTTATATATGAAAATGAGGTTTTTCATTGATTTAATTATTGAATTAAAATATTTCCGAACAATAATGTAACATAATAAAATCATTCAACAGTCAAATATAAGTTTCAAATGTATATATAGGCAAACTTTCTTTGGTTTTAGTATTGTTAATTTGTTTATAAATATATATCGCACACTAAAGTAGTGTTACAGGAGGGGCTCAATAGGGTGTTTCAATAGGGACTAACTAGGGGCGTTGAAACAGGGGTGGTGGGGGAGACATACCCCTCCACTTTAATATCTAAGGGGATCTCCTATATATTGGTCACCCCACTTTTACCACATACTTTATTTTGATTGGTTGGTCCACTACATACACACCAACGTTCCAGCGACCCTGGGAATAACGCGAATGCATGTGTTTATAAGGTAATTACTAATATATATATATACATATGTGTAAATATATAAAATCAATTTTAATATTTTAACTAATTAACTACTCTTAATTAAGTTCGATCGGAAAACATAAATATATATACATCGATCGTAAATCAATTACAGGACATTGACAACTTAGTAAATAGAATAATAAATTATTTTCGTGTTAAAAGATGCTGAATTCGAATATATACAATACACTTTCCTGATAGGATACATACATATATGTAATATCATCAGATTATGCATTACCATTAACGATGGGACTATTATGTGGGTAATATACTTAATAGTAATGTAACTGTATTACTTTTAACTTTTATTCGAATCTAAACTGAAATCAATTATTACATTTTTGTATGTTTAAATTTATATTTTATATATTTAAAAATAAATTCTATTTCATTTTATAATTATTATATTATTTATTAGATTATACTATTTCTCATTTTTAATTATTCGTATATGATTTTTGTTCATCTCGTAATCTTAAATAGGTGATGGACTTGATAACCTTTGCTTCTTCCTTCACCCGGGCAACTGCCAAATCTGATTTTATTATATAGAAATTATATGATATGAAAAGCAGAGCATTAATACACCAATTTAACCATATAATAATAATGGTTTCACAAGAGCAGCATAATAGCATAAATAATAACCTCAAATGAAACAGAGAAGAAATGATCAGCGAAGTGTTTCTGTGGGAACCTCTACATTGACAACGAAAACCTGGTTGGTCGCAGAAGACGTATACTGCGCAACTTAGAGAAGACAGCGGATGCACTACAGATGAACTGAAGACGGCGATGGGAGACAGCGATGAATGGAGAAAACATGGCATGTTATACCGAGCAAGCTCGACCTGCATGTCTATATATACATATATACATATATATATATGTAACTATATGAATACCTGATGATATTGATACCCACCCTACCATCGATAGCATCAATAATGATTCATCGAATACAGATATATCATTAATATATGTGAAATATATCTTATATATACTAATATAAACATAAATACATATATATATATATATATATATATATATATATATATAAATATATATATAAATATAAATATGTATTAAATTGTGTCAATGATATGTAGGTGGACGTGTAATACTATAGTCTATATCCGTATATATATAAGTAAGTTAGATAATACATTTACATGAGGCTGCTTGAAAAATAAAAAATTACCGCCGATATTTGCTAGGCAAATGTTGGCGTCCTCTAGAAATATATTTCCAGCGCGAATTTCATCGAATCAATAACCGCGGCACGGTTCGTGGTAAATACTTAGAAAGTGGGCGTACGTACATATGGAAACGGGGCGTACATATAGAAAGTGGGCGTGACTTCGTCCACCTCTCGATCCATCAATAAATCACTAAATACGAAATATACTAAATTCTACAATAGGCATTATTCTAGTCAAGTTAAGACACGTTACGTATACGTTATTAGTGGATTATAATCCACTTTTCGATGAAACAATACACACACACACATATATATTATACATATATACATAGTATGCGAATTTGATAAACATACCTAGGTATAGATCGTAACCTCAATAATGAATATTCGATTAATGTGTTCCTATAACTAAATAGGTATTCCTCATCGCACTTCACAAGTATTGATATATATAACATGAATAATATTTTATTGATATTAATAATTTGGAAAAATCTTATTTTCATCGGTTAGTATTTAATATATATTTATACGTATTTATGTTTATATTCTTAATATTAATTATAAGTAATTATTATAAATATTAAATAATTACTTACTCTAATTTTAACATATATATATATATATATATTAAGTAATTTAAGTAATATTAGTAATTATTATAAATATTAAATTAGTACTTACTCTAATTGTAACATATATATATATATATATATATATATATATATAAGTATTTATTAGTGTACATGCGAGTAGACATGGTGTTACGTCAATATGTTCTATTATTAGCAACGAGGACATACGGAGGGACATAATCTGTGTAAGATAATGCCTATATCACGTATATCAATAATTAAATAGGAAATTGTGGAGTTTTATTCTCGCGTTGCCATGCGATACGAGTCCTTACCAGTCATTATGCCTGTCCTCGGCAACACAATCCTTACGCTTGTCCTATGTCGTATATATATACATATATATATATATATATATATATATATATATATATATATATATATATGTATACGTGTGGGACTTAGTAATGTAGCCCTGACGTTATTAACACTATGCAAAGTGAATCTCTCTTCTGGGGAACACGCTAATGCAACTGCTCGTATAATATCACACACACACGCACACACGCACACACACATATATATATATAGTGTGTGTGATAATACCATATATAGATATGATATTTATTCTAGTAATAAAGTACTGCTAATACTAAAGAAATATCACGTCGTAATGAATACAGATACGTCATCTAACTAGTATACTATAGTATATACACCCTATACATCTATTTCTAGGTATTAGTAACTATAACTCTAGTAGTTGTCCTATGTGATCATGTATTCGGTGTAATGTATACGTGCTAAAGTACATGTGATGATCTACCATGTACATTGTACGGTGAATACACTACATTGTACATTGTATACGTTATGTAATCTTGTTGTACAGTCATGTATCGCATATGCATGATCGCGTGAACATGCCAGGTGTTTATCATGAGTTGATCTCATCTATGACCGCCCTGGTATTATATCACTACACGATAGCATTCATTATACAGTTATATATATATATATATATATATATATATATAATCTATCATAGCCTTACCACCCGATATAGTCATATCTGTGTTCCTTTGTGTGCTCTCTTCCTGGACCTGTCAGTCATCTAGTAACTGTCACTCATATGTACGTAGTAGTAGTAGTAGTAGTAGTAGTAGTAGCAGTAGCAGTAGCAGTAACAGTAGCAGTAGCAGTAGCAGTAGCAGTAGTAGTAGTAGTAGTAGTAGTAGTAGTAGTAGTAGTAGTAGTAGTAGTAGTAGTAGTAGTAGTAGTAGTAGTAGTAGTAGTAGTAGTAGTAGTAGTAGTAGTAGTAGTAGTATTAGTAGCAGTAGTAGTAGTAGTAGTAGTAGCAGCAGTAGCAGCAGTAGCAGTAGCAGTAGCAGTAGAAGTAGCAGTAGCAGTAGAAGTAGCAGCAGTAGTAGTAGCAGTAGCAGTAGAAGTAGCAGTAGCAGTAGCAGTAGCAGTAGCAGTAGCAGTAGTAGTAGTAGTAGTAGTAGTAGTAGTAGTAGTAGTAGTAGTAGTAGTAGTAGTAGTAGTAGTAGTAGTAGTAGTAGTAGTAGTAGTAGTAGTAGTAGTAGTAGTAGTAGTAGTAGTAGTAGTAGTAGTAGTAGTAGTAGTAGTAGTAGTAGTAGTAGTAGTAGTAGTAGTAGTAGTAGTAGTAGTAGTAGTAGTAGTAGTAGTAGTAGTAGTAGTAGTAGTAGTAGTAGTAGTAGTAGTAGTAGTAGTAGTAGTAGTAGTAGTAGTAGTAGTAGTAGTAGTAGTAGTAGTAGTAGTAGTAGTAGTAGTAGTAGTAGTAGTAGTAGTAGTAGTAGTAGTAGTAGTAGTAGTAGTAGTAGTAGTAGTAGTAGTAGTAGTAGTAGTAGTAGTAGTAGTAGTAGTAGTAGTAGTAGTAGTAGTAGTAGTAGTAGTAGTAGTAGTAGTAGTAGTAGTAGTAGTAGTAGTAGTAGTAGTAGTAGTAGTAGTAGTAGTAGTAGTAGTAGTAGTAGTAGTAGTAGTAGTAGTAGTAGTAGTAGTAGTAGTAGTAGTAGTAGTAGTAGTAGTAGTAGTAGTAGTAGTAGTAGTAGTAGTAGTAGTAGTAGTAGTAGTAGTAGTAGTAGTAGTAGTAGTAGTAGTAGTAGTAGTAGTAGTAGTAGTAGTAGTAGTAGTAGTAGTAGTAGTA
>OZ025242.1:3077963-3220463 GCA_964019155.1 Osedax fenrisi
ATGACGCCCATAACCACCACGTGATTTTGTAGTCAATAAAATATTTTAAAATAAAATAAAATAAAAATATATATATATATATATATATATATATATATGTGTGTGTGTGTTATAATATATACATAACAACAAATAGATGGCATACATTTTTATAAATTATTACTAATATTATAGTAGTTTTCAAATTCATTTATTATAACTAATTATTGTTCTCTCCCTACCTACGTATAGGGAAAAGTAGCCTAATACGGACACTTTAACAATAAATGGTCTTAACATTATATGACTCATTATTGTTATTCAAAAATTACAATATATTAATATTATATGATTATAGATATTATTGTGAATTTATAATTTTATTTAATATTTTAATTCAATAGATAACGGGGGTGTCCGTATTCGGTACCCATGTCCGAATACGGACACCCGTGTTATAATACGGATAGTGTCCGTCGGACACCCTATATACTACTAGATAAACTATATATTATTGATGAATCAATCAGAAAAATTCCAATTACATTATTTATAATTAATTTTATGAACAATTTATTCTAATTTAATTAGTTAATAATTTATTTATTTTTATTATGTTTTTAATTAATAATACAATTTAAGTATCTAAATAATAATAAAATTAAAATGTAGCTTTATTGGTAGTATTAATATTATAACGTATGCGATGTTTATGAATGTCAGAATAGTTCATACGCTGCTCGCTGATTGGTTATAGGGTGTCCGTATTAAGGACTACATTAAGACATCTAGATTGTCCGTATTAGGGACTCATATGCCCTCTAGATATATGCTTATAACTTAATGAATATTTGATACATAATATAGAAATTATATATATGATTATTAGAATGCTTTAATTTGTAATAATATAGTGTTATATTTTATATTGATACATTTGTATATTCTTGAGAAGGTTTAAGTTGAAATTTTTTTTCCTAAATTTAAAAACGTAATACAAAAATCCGTTTATTGGAAATATCAGCAGTATTTTGAATAATTAAAAATAAAAAATACTTTTTTAGACAATTTATATAATTATAAATATTTTATTCACTAACAATTTTTTTGTAGAATTTATGGTTTCTGAGATAGCGAGAGTGTCCGTATTCTGTTACTTTCCCCTGTTGCAGATGTTCAGATGCTCGTAATGTCCTATATTTAATTATAACTTGTCTAACGTACAAATAATCAGTTCTACAATAGAAATGTTAACTCCATAGAATTATTATTTATATATTTTTATACGAGTAAATATAACAGTTTTATTATGAGTTTACTATAGTTATTTTATACTAATTATGTTCGAAAATATTTGTGTAATTATATAAAAAAAATGATTAATAATTATAACTTATTTTAAAAATCTTAGATTTTGTAATCTAAGTATATAATCTAAATATTTTAAAATCTAAATATAAATATATATATATATATATTACTGAAGAAAATACAGCAAGTAGCCAACTACTATAGTACATAATGTAATCATTTCTCGAGTAATATAACCTCTCTCGTATATATTTAGACGTGTAAACGGCCATAATGATTTGAGAAGGTAAAGTAAGTTATTTCTCACCAAGCAAAATCTGATATTACACAATACACAGTACAACTCTCTCACTGAAAATATTCTATATAATAAGTATTTGCATAAATAAATAATCGCTTCATGAAGCGGAATTTGCAGAATATACTAACTTTAATTATTATAACTATATTATTAACTTCTTAATTTTTAAATCTGCAATATTTGTATTAACAAATATTGACCTATATATTTGTTAATACAAATTATTTATAAATACAATTGTTAAAATATAAACTCAATACAAACCAAATAGTTATAAATGAATGTGTGTACATCTATTAATATATCTGTATATATATATATATAAAACATCATGGATATATATTGAATATATATTAAATATTTAACAAATATATAACTTATGTAATTGATATATTACAAGATTTAATTATATGTGTATATATATCGTGCGAATCTAGAAAAAAAAATAATTAAGAAAAATAATAACAATAAAAAAAATAGTGGAAAAAAAATAACAGAAAAAAATAACAAGAACAAAATATACGATATGTATATATTTTATTAATTTTTAATCATTTATTTTTTTGTACCCTGATCCAAGGATTATTAAAACTTTGTATACAATATATTATTTCATTATTATACATTGTGATAAGTACACCCTTTAAAAGGTAAATCTAGGAATGTAACGCAGGTAAAAAAAAATAAGTATCACAAAACTAAACCAATGAAACTAATAACAAATCAAAAATATCAATCAGTAATATATATATATATATATATATATATATAAGAACATCGTATATCGCAGAAATATCTATTATACATTTTCAAAATTTATATACAATGTGCATAATTATTCTAATTTTTGTTTTAAAACAAATATCAGAATTCGTTATTTCGGAAAACCTAATAATTTTGTATTATTGATTGAATTGCATTTTTAATTTTTACTATTATTTTTTTCCTGTTATTTTTATCCTGTTATTTTTTTTCTTGTTATTTTGTGTCCGTTATTTGTATTCGTTAACCATATCGTGCACATTCACTAGGACTAATGCGATAACTTATTAGCGCCTCCCGAGTTGTAACATTGATGAGTTCGATTTTTTAAATTTCGGGAGATAGAAAATAGAAGTAGGGGATGGAAGGGAGTAGTGGCCGATAATTAATATGCCTCAGAAGATTTCTAATATATCGATAAATACTGAATTTTAGGCTATTAATTTTTTGAATTAACTGGAAATCATATAGTTCTAGAATACTGTGATTTCACCTTTATATATAAATTGTTTAACCTAATAATATAAACGTTTGATTAGGCATTAAAAAAAGCACCAAAATAAGGCAAGGCTCTAGTAGTGGCCGCTAGTACCAGAAAATGCGATAGGTGTCTCGTAATGTATTCGATTTATATTTTTTTAATTATGTAATATTAAATAATTATATTTATGATGCATACGCACCTTATTTGATTCAATGATTTAATTATGTATACACATACTCTTACATATAAATAAGCATAAATATATATAATCATGTTTGTTTTCAAAATTTGACAAAAATGATTATATAATAAAATAGTGAAATTAATTAATTATTTTAAAAAAAATTGTACTATATATTATAGATATTTTGATTATCTAAATATTGTATATAGAACTTATTATGTTATTGCTGGTTTGCACACGTGATTTCTATACATTCATTTTAGTAGTATTGTAATGGATACTTATACACATTTTATTTTTTAAATCTAATATATACACAAAAATAATTTAATATATACTATAAATAACTGGTCAATGCCTTTCTATATATAAATAATCAATGACTGAAATTGTATGGGAATTGTCAATCGTTATCTCTACTATATATATATATATATAGAGTAGCATACGATTTTACCGATATTCTCAGAAACACTCATGATACGTCATTACAGTAATAGTTATTTACAATAAGAACGTGTAATTATATAAAGACATTACTTAAGATAAGATAATGCATTACGATTAAGAAAAGCCGTCTGCTAACGCATATTAGTGACACTTTTATTTTCCGCTTAGGTGATTTTATCATATACATAGTATAAATTACTGTTCCTCAATCATTATCTATCTTCCATTAACCTCTATCTCTCCCCTAAATCGATTTATTCGTGCATCAATCCGTATAACATATATATATATATGTTATACGGATTATTTATACCTATTACAAATATATATATAGGTTATAACCTACGTATTGGAGATCATTCCTATACTTCCTCATACCAACACTTACCTCAATGGTTCCCATTTAACAAACGCTCTGCTTATCGCATACTATATATTGTTCATTCCTCAATATACTCTTCGAATTTCCCCTCTTATATACATGTATACATGTATGCTTCTTTAGTATAAAGACCTTCCTTTCCATCTCTTAGAAACCATGCATCTCATCTTCTATCTACCCCTATTATCCGTCCCTCAAAAATGAATACTCGAGAACTGAGTTATAACTAAAATATATATATTTGTCCAAAATTATGGAATTCACTCCCACCCTATATTAGATCCATAAAATCGCATAAAACATTCATGAAATATATACAACAATTGATATCAGGTGGCAACCTGTAATACTAATATTGTTTGTCATTATTATTTTATTTATTATTTTCCGTAGGTTTTTTTCTATTTTATTTTAATATTAGTAATGGTATTTATTGTTTTACCTAATCTATTATTAATCTATTATTTATAGTAGGACATTTAATCCAGTTATTAATAAAATGTACGTGGGTATCATAAAATTAACCTCGTCCATCCACCTACGTATAAGATATTCAGTGTGATATTCTCTAATGTCGATATCATTAGTTAGGGTGCGTTTTTGTAACGTACCACAGTACAACCTGTATGCTTATACATGTAAACTCAAGTGGGACTGTGGGACTGTGGTACTGTGGTACGTTGGGATATTTCATATTTTGTATAACATACCACAGTACCACAGTCCCGCCTGAGTTTACATGTATAAGTATACAGGTAGGATTGTGGTACTGTGGTACGTTACGAAAAACGCTTGCTAACTTGGTACTGTGGTACTGTGGTACTGAGTTACATTACAAAAAAACGCACCCTAAATGATGTATTATCGCAGCATTTCGTAGTTGACCATTATAATAAAGTATTATTTGGGAGGGTTTATAATATCGGATCATCAATTTCGCGAATAGAGTTTATCCGTTTATCCGTTTAAGCATCGTAACCGGTATTGTTAAAGATATATGAGTGATCGCTAAACCTGCAATAAAACATGGTGCATAAAAATGCCAACATACGTATGTGTACTTAGCCGCGACTATCTTCTAACAAAATATCTCATTCATCTATCCATATTATCAATGAATTTAGATATATATTAGAGTAAGTTATCCTATGTAATAAACTTGGTAAAAGAATATATTTTAATATGTACATTTGTTATTGTGGTTTTAATAGTGTTTTGGTTATAAATAGTAATTTAGATATAAATCCTATTACTGTATGTTAGTTGTATTCTCTGATCTTATTTAGATGTCTAAGTATGTATATGTATCGTCGATAGCCGATGGTTTAAGGTAAATATTATCAATTACTATAACTCTATATGAATCTACTGCGTTGTTTTAGGGTTATAATAATGTTGAGAGTTTCACTCTTTGCCGGATTAATATCAAGCCTACATTATTTATATATATATATATGTAAAACATGATCTACTTGGTCTTGAAGTCTAATTTCATTCTTTGCGAAATATACAAGATCGACATTGAATGCCATATACCTGTGTAGCGAAGTTGTTATTATGCCGGCTATTATAACTAGTTAAATCAGAAGTTACTTATTTAATTACTACATTGAACTTTAAGAGTAACATGGGATCACCTTGTATTACGCCGCGATTAACTAAAATACTAGGAGATATACATTTCTTATATTTAATCTGAGTATTGCAATTATTTTAGGTATGTTCAATGTACTCTACGATTGTTTTCGGAAATGCAGCTCTATTAACAATAGAATTAATAGTATCAAATTAAACCGATTAAAATGCATTACTTACACCGATAGAGCATATTTTCAAGTATTATTTAAAGTTTTTTATATCGATATCTATTATATTATTTAATAAAAATATATTTTCTCCACTACCGTCTCTTCTGATAAATACTATTGGGTATTACGAGGGTATCCAACACATTAGTATTTTCAATACGTCTAGCTAGAATTTTATGAAATAACTTATTTATTTAACCTAGTTATAGGCCTATGTGAACTCAATCCTTATTAAAATATAGATGGTGTAGTCGATAAGTTAATAAGTAAACGTTAAAACGTGCGGAAAAATGGTATTTATTTGAAATTTGATTTTCATATTTATGTATAAATAAATCATTTGACTATATATATATATATATATATATATATATATATATATTTATACATATTTAACATTTTTAACTGATTTTAAAAACCTTTAAATTATGTTTTATTTTTAAAATTGTATTTTTTAATTGAAATATTTCTTGAGGTATATATATAATCTGAAACTTAATTATTATAAAAAAATATTATTACAAAAAAAAAATTGCTTTTTAGTCTTGCTTCTTATTTTTTAGTTTAATTTTGATTTTTTTTACATATTATATAATTTCAAACATATTTTACTCTTTGATTTCAAGTATTAGTACTATAATGGTATGGTATGGTATGCTGTATACATTGGTAACAATAACGATACTTTACTTTTGTTGATCAATTGTAAAGTTGTGAAAAGTTTGTAGCCTACTATTTTGATTTACTTAGGTTGTAGATATGTACCTATAGATTGTATACAATAGTATATACTATAGTGTTGAATTATAAGTGTTTATTTTTGTGTATTGGATTATTATTGTATATTAGGTGTATTTGTAATTGTATAGCTTTATATTTTTATAAGTTTTGTTTAATATAATTATTTTGTTTTACTTATTTGATTTTATTTTAGTTATTTTATTTATTTATCTTATCTTAAATTTTATTTTATATATATTATAATTTATAACCACGTCAATATTTTATCATATATATATACCACGTCAATAATGTATTATATATATATAATACATTAATATAATACCATATGGTTCTACATTATATTCATGAACGTTACTACTGTGTGAAAATAAAAAATACACTATCCCCACCAATCTACTTCTGAGTGACACAAGATTTTATAATCTTACTGATTTGTCTCGATCTGCATGCCTCCACTACCTAATCTTATTATCCTAACCTTATCTGGTATCCAATATATAATATATACATTTTATAATCATACAATTTGATGCTAAACCGACTAAATGTTAACATATATGTTAGTTAAAATTCGAATGAACTACAAATGTTCTTAAATTAAATGTATATTACGCCCATAATTTCTCACTACTTTACATTGATATTATCCCAGTTAACCCCACAAATAAAGTTAAATACCTTAGTGTCATCATACATTCTCCCTTGATCCATTACATAATACTACTATCAAATCGATGTCATACCATGAATATAATATATGGAAATAAGCCCATAGGTGATGATGACGATGATGATTTATTAAATACAGTAATATAATAGCGAACGATATTATCGAATGTGTTTACGAACAATTATATTAAGAACGAGTGGTACATAAATATATATATGTAATAAAATTAAATTAAAATTAAAAAATAAAATAAAAAACTATATCGACTAACCTATATGTAGTATAGTATACTATACTTCTAGCGAATCACTTATAAGGTATCGCATCAACAACTATTACTACTATACCCTAACCGCGGCTACAAAACTCTATGTAGATAACCTAACTGACCTTTAACGTTTACTAAGTAGATCAATCGGGATTATCTTTAATCTGAAACATACCGACTATGACATATATGTATCGCTGACAACAACTAAACTGGGCTATCATATCCCATGTTATTGATTATAAAACCATCCTTATATATTAACTAAAAGCCACACCACCACTGAATCTTACTATATCCATAATTCATATACCTCAAACCAACTTTCTCCCGAGACCGCTCTAATAAGCCCCACCTTCTACCCTCATTCTGCTCAAAACACGAGGTTATCATTTTGTGAGATTTAGTAAGCACCGTTTTACTATATCATTACATTCTGGGACGGCGTGCCAAATAGGTTACTTTGCCAAACATTCCTGATTTTAAAACTTATCTCCAGTTACGGTTTATATAAATCAAAAATTAAAAAAAACTTACTCAAACACAATTATTTAACCTGTATTATTGTCGCTTCTATTATTTATTATTATCACTGTAATTATTGTAGGTTAACCTAATAGGTTATGGTTATTTCTATTATTAGTATTTGTTTATTATTCAAGCACAATCACTAATAACACTTCCAAGAAAATTACTTATATATATTAAGGACATTTTTACATATAAATACCACCAATCAATTATATATATATATCGGTAAGTGTATTTATTTTAGTTAAACAAAAAGCTTTTTTAGCGGTAAACAGGCACGTTATTATTGTCGTATATCACGTGATTAAAGTGGGTCACGTGGTAAGTGCTTTTCGGCGAGTAATACACGGCAGTTTCTCTATAATGCACTATTGACGATGTTTGCACTATAGCTTACCCCCACATACGCTACTAATATGGGGCACCCAGTGCATGTGTTAAGGATTTGAAATGGGGGAAGGGTAAATTGTATAAATTATTTTATTTTCAATTCTATTCGAAAATCGATCTAATAAAATACATCTACTGATTTATAATAAATAAATAAGATTATTATATTATTGATTATGAAAAAAGTGATTTTTGTTATGGTCGCATATTTAAAAGTAGGTGTAAACAAAAAATAGTGGGGACAATTTCCCATAAAGTATCTTTTAAAAAGGGTACTGGGAGGACTCGAGAAGGACACTGGGCATAGGGGGCGTTATTAACTCCGCCCACTCATGAAAAATATAAATAACAGATTAGGTAAAACAATAAATACCATTTTTAATAATAAAATAAAATAGAATAAATAGTACGGAAATTTATAGATAAAATAATAACGACAAACAATATTAGTATTACAGGTTGCCACCTGATATCAATTGTTTTCTATATTTCATATATGTTGTATGCGATTTTATGGATATAATATAGGGTGGGAGTGAATTCCATAGTTTTGGACCAATATAACTGAGTATTAATTTTTGAGGGAAGGAGAATAGGGGTAGATAGAATATGAGACGCATGGTTTCTAAGAAATGGAAGGGAAGATCTATGTAATAGAGAATCAGAAATATAGGAGGGGAAATTCGAAGAGTATATTGACTCAATATTATTGAGGAATGATCAATAGATAGTATGCGATAAGCAAAGCGTTTGTTAAATGTGAACCATGGAGGTTAGTGTTGGTATGAGGAAGTAAAGGAATTATCTTGAATACGTAGGTTATATGTTATACGGATTGATGAACGAATAACTCGATTTAATTTATATATATATATTTATATATACATATACACGGCTCAGATTCGTCACAAGTCCATATAGCACCACCACCAGACTTATCATGTGACTAACATAGCGTACATACATCGCGTACTTGCCATTAACCCCACACCCCACCCCACCCCACCGCACCCCACGTAACGATAGACAGCCTGTACGCGACCAACAACAAGAACACCCTACACGGACCTCGATGTCACTACTGTTACCTCAGCATCCACGGTAACTCGTGCATCTCGCTGGACAAACCTTCTCTGACGGAGATCATCACCTGCGAAGTGCAGCAACACTGTTCGGTTAGTGGACACGCCTACTGGGCGTGTCGATGTTGTATCACGTGGTATTACGTCATAGGAACGATAGTTAGATACGTATATAAAGTTTATGACGTAACGAAACGAAATGAACAAAATAATATTAAAAACACTCAAATAGTTACTATCAATACTTTAAACTAATGTTATTACATATAGTATTATTACTAAACATTATTTAATAATTATTATCATAATTTATATATCGATCAATAGTATGTATTATTAGTTGTTAATAGGATATTTATTAGTAGGTCCTAATTTGTTATGTATACACTTTAATATATAACATATCTGATAATTTGTATACGGAACAAAGACAATTATAATAATATAATATAAACATAAATAATTGTATTTAATATTACAATAAATTAATTATTTTGTGAATAAAATAATTTATTTGGTTTATTTTGGTTTAAACCAAAATAAATATATAAATTAACATATGAATCAAGATCGCTGTCGATATAATTACTGGTGAAAACTAATACAGTTATTGATTAGTCATATAAAACTAGTAGTTATAGTTCTATATAGGTTGCAGGTATGGGATATATATATAGGAATGATCGTCGGCCCTATATTAAAATCGCGTAATTTATGATTCATCGCATTGCACGACCCTAACTATGATACACGATAAATGGGGTGACTTCGATTAGTAATACATAAGGGTGTCTTATCGTGTTCGACGTCATGAGTAGGATAGAGAATTTTAAATAGAAGTTTATCTAGAAATCAATTTTTGAAATTAAGATAATTATATTTGAGAAAAGTAAATATAGGTGACATATATAACCTACTGAGGTGGAATATCGAGTGCGAGTTATTCGACGTATTCAATAGATACGATAGCACCCAACATCGAATATTTCATTTTAGATTAGTTTCTAAGTACAAAATTAATTGAATCCTCGATATATTGACATATAAATATAACCGACTCGATACTCGCTTTAAACTTGACCCCGATTGACCTCTCCCGCAGACGGCCTACCTAAAGGTCGACGGTCAACTGGTCACGTTCGAACGCGAGTGTCGTCCCCACTGCGAGTCGGGTTGCTCCCGAGTGGGCGACGGTCTCGACTACCCGGTAGAGCGTTGCCGACGTTGCTGTAACGATCGGAACTTCTGCAACGACGATAGACTGCTGACGGGCCGAGTGGCAGAGGGGCGTGTCCCGTTACGCCCACTTCTGACGACGATGCTGGTGACGCATCTGGCGGCGGTGCGACTGTTTACGCGTTGAACCCGCACCCGCACGCACCCACACGCACACGCACACACAAACGCGCACGCACGCACACGCACGTATGTCGATGCGCGTATAAAGTTTATTTAAACTTTTACATGTATAATACATGTAAACGTTACATGTATTAACATGTAAATTAAATTATTGATATTATCGTGATATTGTAATGCTATCGATAGCTACAATATTGTACATTCCCACTATACAATATATATATATATATATATATATATATATATATATATATATATATGTGTGTGTGTATATAGTATCACTATAATAAATAATGGGTAACTGAACGTGCGATCTGTATCATCCACATCCCATCCCCTCCTCCTCATCCTCCTCCTCCTCCTCCTCCTACATCGCTGCTTCACATGATGATCACTCATTATCATAACTTAAGCGCTACCGACCAGTGTCCACTACTGCAGTAGGTCATGACCTCTAGCCACTACTGACCTCTACTGCTCATCGGGGAGTGCACGTAATAAAACGAGTGGCGGTATAATGTATGCGTATGATATATTGTGTACTATACGTGCGTATATTATATGCTGTATATGCGGATAAATATATACACAAACATACATGTATATATGAGTAAATAATTACACATATATATATATATATAAATATTATATACAAATATATATTATATATAAATATATATTTATATATTTTATTTTAGTATTTATTATGAAATATTTGATAGATTTGTATATTTATTATTATTTTCGTAAGTATATCAAAAATATGAAAAACTATACTAAACACACATATATATATATATATATATATATATATATATATATATATATATATATATATATATGATAATTAAATAAAATGTAATATTAATATTAATTTTAATTCTCTGTTCAAAGTTCAGCGTTTTCCTTATAAGGTTACGGGCGATATTAAGCTGGATATTGATTAGCTCCTACTTAATACGTGTTCTAGGTTAACATGCCTAGAAGATATACTCCGGTCATCTAATTACACATACGGTATAAGTGTATTTGTAGATGTTCTAAATATAGGTGTCCATTAATAGATACAAATACTATAGAGATGCGTATAGCTATACGGGGTCTACTGGTCTACTGGACACGCTGTGGGTGTAATGTTGTAACTCGGATAGTTGAATAGTTTACCGTTATATCTAATCTATGTATCATCTGGCTGCTCAGACAATGTCCTTAATCTGTCCTCGAATGTGTTTTGGAAAGTCGAGTAAGTACTAAGTTAGTTAAGCTAAATAATGACTCGAGCTTTATCAACATTTAGGACATTATTATTCTTACTTTTTATTCTACGTTAGTGACTCTATCTTTATAATTAATATTCAGCAATATCCGAAGGCATCTCATCTCCAGGGCACGTATTCTTGTTTGCAGATCTTTACTTAGTGTCCAAGTTTCGCATGCATATAAGAGAATATCGAATTCACAAGAGATTGCAATTTCAATTACTAATGTAATGTTGGCTTTAAGATGTAGCGAAGTGGCATACCATATTGCATTTAAATTTAATAAGGCTGCGATTGTTTGACCAGTTCTAGATAGAATGTCAGCTCTAGAATCTTTTTCATCAATAATCGATCTTAAATATTTAAATGAATCAACTACTTTTAATGGCGTATTATTTAAACAAATCTAGATACACTATAAGTATGGCTAAATAATTATATTATAATTATAATCAAAATCGTAATTATAGCATATATTATTAAAACACGACTTATATATATATATATATATATATACTACCGTAAAACATCTAAATGAGTTGGTAATTGAATAATAAATATATTGGATATTTGTAATGAAGATCAGGATATATTATATTATATATATATTGACAACAATAAATTGATAAAAGAATTTTGCCAAATAAATAATGTTAGATAACATTTTATAAGTATAACATAATAAATATATAAACTATTTTATGATTTATTCTTGTTATAACATACATATTTCTTTAAAATATTCCAGATATGTTCATTATAAGATTCACCTATTGTTAATTAACTCAGGATAATTATAATTAGATGTTTTTACATTTAAAATAAATCATAATGTGCACTCTATTATATGTTACAAGATATATTTTATAATAATTACATGCTAGTATTTAGTTGATAAATTATTCTTATTTCCCCCCCCCCTGGCCCGTAGCCAGAAATGTATACATGGGGGGGGGCAAGGCCCCACAAAATGTTAAGACTAAAATATAATGAATATAAACTAGTATACCAGTAATAATATCACTGCTAGTAATTTACTAGTATACTCTATTACTTATATTGACGCACAATGTAAATTACTCAGGGTATAAATACACAATAAATAAAAATACACTGTGTATGTATTATATACTATATAAACATAACTTTATATGCATATAATAACATAATAAAAAGCAGTAGGATCAGGTTAAAATGTAACGTATACAATAATAACATCAGTAGATAAGTCTACTGAATACTAGTGAGTGAATTGAACATTTAATCATGGCAAATGTAAGCTTATAACTAGATTTTCTAATATTATATAGAAAATAGTAAGCAGTGCGTATAATGTTATTAATGTGTGTAGAGTAGTCTAGGTGAGAGGTTATAGTGAAACCGAGGATAGCTATAGATTGCGAAGTTGGAAGAGATAGTAGCAAAGGATGAGTGATTGATAGAGGAGAACTGGATATTGATAATATGATAGTATTAGTTTTAGTCATATTTAAGGAAATGTAGTTATGAGAGAACCAATTTAGTGAGATAAAAACATTTAAAACAATTAAAACAATTAAACATAAATATTTGAATCAGACCAGAATCACCAGAACTAGGAAATGGCTATATATCTGAAGATCAGAGGCATAAATATGATAGATAATATTAGGATATTTATGAAATATTGATTTTTTAACAAGAAAATAAATAA
The DNA here is from genome assembly GCA_964019155.1 of Osedax fenrisi. Classification (NCBI taxonomy): domain Eukaryota; kingdom Metazoa; phylum Annelida; class Polychaeta; order Sabellida; family Siboglinidae; genus Osedax; species Osedax fenrisi. Next base: position 3,091,624 of record OZ025242.1, read on the forward strand.
TGAACAATATAGGGCCAAGAACAGAGCCTTGTGGAACACCATGTATGTTAATATAAGGATGAGACAATGAGGAGTTAATCTTCACAGAAGATGTTCTAGATGAAACAAAATACATAAACCAACCGTGGACTTGACCATGTGTACCAATTTCATTAAGTCCAATAGAAAGAATATTGTCATCGAGAGTACCAACAGCACTAGATAAGTATAGTAGTACGATATAGCATGGGCTTTATTATCAAGATACATTAGAATATAATTAATGATCAAAATAAGGGCATTTTCGGTAGGGTCTACTACGATGAGGAAGATACGCACTTTGATATTTATCAACAATAGCATTGGACGTACTGTAATTGATAAGTTGAGTGGGCATAACTCGTTCTGAGGTCTTAGATATGGATGATAACTGGGATATTGTACGATAACTTGATAAATTTGATTGGTCAAGAGTAGTTTTTTTTAAATAGGAATAATCTATGAATATATCCTGAGTGTGAAACAATAGATGATATAAGTGAAATAAAACATGGTGATAATGAATGAAGTAGATTGAGTATCAATGGGGAATTGGTTTTCAAGGATGTGATCAGAGAGATTACAAAGTCATGTGTGGGAAGCGAAAAATATGACCAATGGTTCTGATTTAATATTAAATTGAGATTTAGTTGTGGCCGAGTTGATGTTTGGAAGTACATTTATAATTCTATAATTTTTTTGTTTGAAAAAATTGGCAAACAATGAAAAAATAACTAAATAATTTTGGTCCGGAGATGCTTGGTCTGGGTTTTACCTACTAATTTTAAAGATAATTTATAAGTGTGTTTAGAATATATTCCATAACTACCGAGCATATCAGTGAAGTATGACGATTTAGTAGAGAGAAGTTTTTTCTTAAAGCGATCGAAAACGTTAAAGGAAATAAGATCAGATTCAAGTTTAGAGGATGCAAGTTTACGTTGTAGTCTACGAAGTAGTTGCCTCAGGTTAACAAGCTCAATATTAAATAAGGGAAACTTAGAATAAGTTTGGTTGATAAGAGTAATGGAGGGTACAAAAATATCAATCAATTATGCTTGATATACTTGCTTAATACAACTAATGCAATATTAAAATAATCAAAAAGTGTAGACAAATCAAAATATGTACTGCAGTTAAGTTGATGGAATATAGAGTTAACACACATTTGTTTATCAGTAGAGGAGATTTTCCGAAACGATCTAGATCAGCGATTCTTAACCTTTTTTTTAAATCGCCCCTTTACCCTAGTTTTTATATAATTGCCCCGTGTAAATAAATTAAAATAAATAATAATAGAAATAGCTATTATAGTTTTATTAATGTGATCCTTGTGGTTGATGATTCTTTATTAGTTATTCTATATTTGGTTCTTTCGATGTCAATATTGATTATATGGTAATGTTAAATCTCCATTTCCCACATTCCGATATTTCGTTAAAATTGATATATTAGAACTGAACCCCGTAAAATTAAATATATAAATATATAATAATCATATATATGATAATATATATTATATAATAATAACCCTTTTAACTAAATATGATGTTGGAAAAGCCAGCAATAATAATTTAATTAATTATCATATATTTTCATACTTTTCATTAATATTTAACCAAAATTTGGTATATCCTTTATTTTTGAACAACATATTAGTTCAGAGTCATTCTGTATATATATGATATATTCTTGAATTGAAGGGTATATTTCTAATATATTGCAGTTAAATGGATCAATGATAAAATATGGAATATTTATGGAAATAGGTTATCAAAACGACAATCTATATTTCTAATTAAATTATTCATATGTGAAATATATCGCATTTTTTCATCCAGAGAAAGTTCTTTTTCAAAAGTTTGCAATCTCATAAAATTTCAATATTCACCCTTTTCTATATTGTTAAAATATATTTTAATTTTAATTTAAATGCACATAAAATATCTTTGACAAATATTAAAGTTATTTCTTTTCCTTGTAGTGACTTATTTAATAGACCTACATTTAATTTCTCAAATATATCTGCTAAATAGGTATTTAATAGGTATTTTTTTTAAATATATCAATTTTGAGTATATAATATTATCATGCTTTTTGATATGTATCAAGATATATTATATAATTTATGAAAACGGATTAAACATTTTCCTTTGGTACTGCTGTGTATAATAACAGTTTATCGTAGTATTCATTGTAATCCTCGCATAAGGACTTGAATATACGCTCGTGCAGGTTATTACGTTTTATTTTATTGATACATTTTATAATAATATCTAGTGAATCAAACAAATTTGAATCAATATTTTTTGCTATTAAATACTCTCTATGAATAACACAGTACATTGTAAATAACCTTGGTATGTTTTTTAAAGTAATGCAAAAACTCCATTTATTCTGCCAATCATTACTGGAGCACCATCAATTAATTATTTGAATAAATATAACACAAAATAAATTATTATTATTATTATTAATGACATAAGCAACTTTCTCATTTATAACACCAGATGATTTTTACAATTGTTTCATAAAATACACCTATTAATATATCTTTTTATAAGAAGATTCTCGAGCATACGCCTTTCACTATATTGTTATAATAATTTCTGCTATATAGAAATTTTATTTTTTATATAATTTATTATAAAATTTATAGTTTTTATTTTTATTTTCTAATAACCTAACAACTCTAAATGCCCCCAAATATTTTCTTATAGCCACCTAGGGGGCGATAACACCCCCATTAAGAATCACTGATCTAGATGGTCGATTAATTTGTATCACCAGTAAGTTCAAATCAAATAAAATGGCAAAGTGATCAGATATTAGATAACTTTAAGTGGGATAAGAAATAATTAGAATCGGCTAAATATAAAAAAAGTCAATATTATTTCTATTAGTGTTAGTAGTAAAGAAAACATGTTGCGTCAGTGAATACTTAAATATAAGTTTATTCAGAGATAAGGAAGAATGATTTTCAGTATTTATTTGAATATTAAAATCACCAAGAATAACCGTGTTAACTGATGTAAAATATTATAAAATAGAACAGAGGTCAGCTAAGAAACTCAATAGGCTAGATGAAGGTGGACGGTAGATAAATATAATTATAATGGTAAATAATGATGGAAACTGAATATTACAGATCAGAATTTCATATGAGAAATGTGGGGTAGATGACTAAATAAGCTTAAGTTCCGATGAGAATAACATAACTAGGCCACCACGACGATGTAATGTATACATATTAGCAAGTTAGAGCAGAATCATAAATTGTTAGCCAAGTCTCAGTAATAGAATATATATAACAATTAGAATCAATAATTAATTGTGTAATCAAATCAACTTATTTCGTACTGATCTAGCATTGGGGAGTTGAAAAGAATACTTTTTAGGAGAGTGCATTAGTTGTCAATCAACAGTTGGATCTTTGTTTACGCGATTCATAGAAGGAATCACATTCTTTTCCATTGCGGAATTCCAATTGTAGTAACCACTTACTGTGAAAATACTATAATCTACAAATATATAAATTAAATTTTCTTTATTTTGTATATATATATATACATATTATTGTAAATCTTCTTATTTTATTTCCAAAAGATGCTCTACCACTTGTACGTTTAGGACAAACATTTCCGAGGACGGTAATTTAAATTTATTTTGTCATATTTTGTAGTGCTACTGTTTGGGTTTGGGGTTGGTTGGATACTTAGATAGTTGGTTGGTTGGATGGTTGCTATTGATTATGTTCCTGCTATTCTATGATATATTAATTTGTCTGCTCCTATTTTAGTAAACCAAATATGTTGTTGTATTTTGCTCATGATAGGGTAACTATTAATTAATTACAATTAAATTAATAAAATTTATTTTTAATATTTACCATAATTTTAGAAAATATTTTATAAAACCATAAATACTGAATTGGATCCTCACTTTAACGTCTATAACTAAAATACATACATAATAATAAATAAATATAATATAAATAAAATTATAAAATAAAAATATAAATATAATTGAATATCTAATATCTAGTAAATACTATATGAACAAAAATTAATGTGAAACAAGTTTTTAGGGCCTAACTAATTTCAGGGGGGGACCTAGACCATCTCAGGGGGGGCCTTGCCCCCGCAGATCCCCCCCCCCCCCCCGTGGAAACGGGCCTGCCCCCCCCCCCATAGGAAAAATCGTCCCCACGGACTTAGTTGCCAGTATTGCAGATTAAGAATACCCTACTATCGTGTCATAACATGTTCACCTATCACGTATTATCATGTTATAATACATGTATGTACATGTTCGATATAGAAGACAGTAAGAATAGTCTTAATATACGCGATGTAAACCATATCTATTGGGTGTATGTCAGTATGCTAACAATTAAAATACGACTAACTTGTTAAATTAACTCTATATATTAATATAACATAAACATATTAATTATAATTATAGTATATATGTATCCATAGATACAGATTGTATATACTTAAGGTATATACGAGCGTTTTAGAACAAACAGTAACAAATAAAAAATAAAAAATAAATTATTTGAAATATGTAATATTTGAGATATTAATATACTCACATTAAAATAGTAGAGCTCAAAACGATTGATGAAATATAAAAATAGAGGTTTTATAACACGACTTATTTTTGAGAATAAATAATTATAAGAAATAATCTCTAAAAATACTGAAAAATACGTTTATATAAATTTATTTTATATAATTATTATTTTTTGTATCTAATATAATATTTTGAATTACTATTACTATCATAATTATAGATATATATATATATGTCATATTGTGGATTACTATAATATGCATATAAATTTATGATTACTATAAAATATATATAATATATATATATCATATTGAGGATTATTATCATAACTATGTAGTATACCTATATGTAGCATAACCTATAATATACATATACATACATCATATACATATAATATTTGTATAATAAACATACAAAAACATATACTATACTCTTTTTATTCAATATATGTCATTTTCAAACTTGATTTACTCAGAATAATTATTTTAGTATAATTTTATTCTTAAAAAAATCAATAACTATGTCAATAATGCTAAAATATTGATGACATTTTCAAAATATATTAGTTAGTATGTGTTTATTGACTGAATAGATGATCATACACATTTTATTTATTATATCATATATGAAATATAATTTAAAAAAAATAAAAAGTAAACTAGGTAACCTACCTTTTTGTTACCATTATTAGAGTTGTATTTCCAAAAATACATAATATTTTCTCATTATTCTATATAATAATAATAATATCAGATTCAGTTGATGACCGAGATCAAAAACCCAGGTATAGTATAGAAGTTCTATTGAACTTATCGATATACCAACCTGCTTTGGTAATGAGAGAATTAATACAAAAAAGAATAAATATAAATAAATATTTTACAATTCTATTGTTCATTCGTGTTCTGTCTCATAAAAAAATCAATACAATAAAATTAAATATATCTCTCAATACCAAGAAATCATCATGTATATAACAATAAAATAATAATCAAATATAATAAAAATACATAATAAAATATTTAAAAATGTAAAAAGCTACTAAAATAATAAATAAGTTAAACTTTAAAAATCAAAGAAAACTAAAGACCAAAGTAAGGCTACAAAGATACAAATATGTATACAATACGGACAATTTAAAAGAGCTAAAAAGAAGAAAAGATGATCATGTAAATAAAATAACAAATAATACAGATAAGGTGTAAGTGATTAAATATAATTATTTAAAAGCATGTTTTTAATATGCATTGTAAAAGTATTCAAATTCGTCAAAAATGATATGGTTGTATTTAAAGAATTCCATAAACATTCGCCTTTGTAACGAATACTAAATTTATCATGATCAAATCTTATTTTTGGTATTAAGAATGTTCTATTTAACCGAAAAGTATATAAGGAGCAATTATAGGTAAATAACTTACAAATTGAACTATGCAAATAATGCTTGTTATATATGATAAACATATATTTATAAATAGGTATATTTATTATATCTTTAAAGTTAATAATGATATGTCTTAAAAAATGTAATCAATATTGGTTTTGTTATCAAGTTTATATATTGCTCTCATACATTTATTTTGTAAAATTTGAATGTATTTTATATTGCTATGGTAAGTACTTCCCCATAAAATAGAACAATATTGTTCATTAATTATATAATTAATATGTCTATGAAAAAAAGAAAAATATAGCATAACTAAAGTATTAATATTAAATTTATATTTATATCTATGTAGTAAACTAAGTCCATAGTAAAGTTTATTTTTAATATTATTTATTTGCATTTTCCAATTACGATTTTCGTCAATTAAAATGAATCAAAATTAGTTGATTGTTTTTGGGCTATATTATTTATTTTGATGTTCAATTTATGTTTAACTCTTGTGCGATGATATAAAATTAATTTTGTTTTATCAATATTAAGAACTAGCTTATTACCGCAAAGCCAGTCACATATTAACACTAGAGTAGAATTTATTTCATTTTCTAGATAATAAAAATTATGAGACTTAAATGTTAAAGTGGTATCGTCAGCAAAAAGAGTAAAATTGCATGTATTAGTTTGATTAGGTAAATAATTTATGTACATTACAAATAATACTGGTCCCAAAACTGAACCTTGTGGTACACCATATTTAATCGGAAGTATTGGTATTATTATAGCTTACGTATTGATACCTGTTTGTCAAATAGCTTTTTAATAATGACAACGTGATACCTCTGAAACCATATATATATACATATAATGTGTTTAATAAAATGTCATGATTAATAGTGTCGAAAGCCTTTTTGTAACTTGTATACAAATCAGGAAGCGACTATAAGGACAGAGTATGGAGAGACAGGAAACATACCGGTTGGTAAAGGAGTACGCCAGGGTTGCATTCTATCTCCATTGCTATTCAACATCTATGCAGAAAATATAATGCGAGAGGCTCTAGATAAGTGGGACAAAGGCATTGGCATAGGTGGAAGGAAAGTATCAAACCTGAGCTATGCGGATGACACCACATTGATAGCCGGTAATAGAGAGGACCTTGTAGAACTTATAGAAAAAGTCAAATCGTCGAGTGAGAAAGCTGGGTTATATCTAAATGTCAAAAAAACTAAGGTGATGGCAACAGAAGAACTAGATTATATAATAGTTGATGGCGAAAATATAGAAGTAGTTGAAAGATTTGTGTTCCTGGGAGCCTTGATAACAAGTGACGGACAAATAGATATGGAATTACGCAGAAGAATTGCAATGGAAAAAAGTGCAATGGGGAGTCTGAGGAAAATTTTTAAAAATAGAGATTTAAGACTCGCCACTAAAGTAAAAATTGTACAGACACTTATTTTCCCGATTATTCTATACGGTGCAGAAACCTGGACTCTAAAGAAGAAGGAAAGAGCAAAAATCGATGCTTTCGAAATGTGGTGTTGGAGAAACCTGCTTGGAGTGACCTATATAGATAGGAAGACAAATATAGAAATCATTGCCAGCATAAAACACAAAAGAACGCTAGAGGCAGAAATTGTCAAACTTGCCTTATCATACTTCGGACACGTGGTGAGAGCGGACTCGATGGAGCTACAGCTGATGCTAGGAAAGATGGATGGTCAACGGCGAAGGGGTAGGCCACACATAACGTGGCTGAACAATGTACAGAATTATATAGCCAACGACAACATCATGAAGATACTAGCAGAAACCAGAAATAGAGTGATATGGAGAGGAACTGTCATGGACGTCGCCAGGGGTCGGTTACGACTCGACGGCACAAGGTAACAAGGTAAGTATTTTTAATATTATTATTTTATATTTTATTTTCATAATATTTTTGTTCTTTCTGTATATTTTAATATTTTCATTAAGCAATTTTTATAATTTTTATATACATTTATTAGTGAATGATTATTTAAAGATTTTTTTAGACATTTTATTATTTTTACCTATACATTTAATGGGTTAGCCATGGTTTATCAAAAACTCCAGATTTAATTTTAACTTTTTTTAATGGACAACATATCATATGAATTAGTTAATGTAGAAATACATTTTTTAAAAGATATATGAATATCAGATTTAGTTAAAATGAAAGACCAATTTATATTAGTCAGATTATTATTAAAATTTAAAATATTTAAATCTGAATGATCCCTAATATATTTATAAGAGTTTTTCGTTTTTATATTAATATTTTTTATTTAAATACAGAATATCGGTAAATGATCACTGATATCAGTCAAGAGAACGCCATTAAAAAGTGGGAAAGATAAAAAATCTGTGTAAATATTATCGATAATAGAATTTTTTTGATTAGTTATATGGGTTGGTTTTGTGATTGTCGCTATTAAATTTAGGGAATAAAGAGTATCAATAAAAAATGTAGTACTTGTATGGGAATTATGATTATTTATATTTATATTGAAATCGCCTGTTAAAATTAATGATTTATTTAGATGACGATTAAATATATTATATATAATATCAGTAAATTCAATTATATTAAATATAGGTGCTTTGTATATACCTGAAAGTAAATAATTAATATATTCGTATATAAATGAGATCGTAACCATATCATAAGCATCATTGACAAATAATGATAAATTATCAATTAATTATTAATGAAAATGGAAACTCCACCTCCACGCTTATTATTTATTAATATATGTTCAGATGAATAATTAAGAATATTAAATAAGTATTTATTAGATGTAGTTAGCTATGATTCAGTTATTACAATAATCATGAAGTTTATTTTTAAATATAAAAGGTAATCAGTACCTAATAGAATCGATTTTTTTTGGAATACTCCGAGCATTAAAAATGAATAATAGATAATTGACGACATATATTTAAATTTGATAAATTATCATAATATTAACACCGTAAAAAAGTTTTATTTATATTATCGATTATATTAGAATCGCATTTTAGTTCGTCAGGTATGTAATTATAAGTTAAGACTTTATTAATTGATGGTGAACTAAATTGAATTACTAATATATAAATAGAGAAGAAAAAGATATGTAAAAAGGACAATAGAAGCTAACAAAATAAATTAAATAAAACTAAACTAAAATATATATATATAGGTGCTACCTAATGTTGAAAAAATGCAATACTGAATAAGCCTGAAATTTATAAAAATAAACATGAATTGAATAAAATAAAATAAAAACTATAAAAACTATAGGTACCTACCTACTTTTAAATTGTAATACTTGTATGTAAATGGTATTATATAATTTTGGTAAAAATGTAATACTGAATAAACCTGAAATGACTGAAAAATAAATAAAACTATAAAAACTGTATAAACTTTAAATCTTGTGTATGTAATTGATGTTATGTGTTATTATATAATATTGTTAAAAATGTAATACTGAATAAGCCTGAAGTTAGTTAGATAAAGATAAATTATATAAATTAAATACGAAAAATATCTCATATTAAATTACACGAAAAATATACACCTTATAATTACATATCAAACTATACAGAGTAGTCCTCCCTTCAATATACATTTTACAGAATTGTAATATCTTAAGAATTTTTAAACTTATTGACAATTAAAAAAATAGAAAAATCCCTATCTTTTTACATTGAATTTTCAAAAAATTTCAAAACAAGCCTAACCCCTTAAAGAAAATTTTAGAAATAATAATACTAATAACAAGTCTAACCCCTTAAAGAAAATTTAAGAAATAATAATACTAATATTATTAATAATAATTAATAAATTATGAATGAATATGAAACTATAAAGTAATGTGTGAAGTATATTAATATAATAATAATCAATTATTTATATACATATTGGGCCATCAGTTGAAATACAATTATTAATATAAATATATTATAAACATAATCTCACCGAACTATCTGTGCACATTTTGTTATTGAATAATTCAATTTCAATACTAATTAGTATTAATACAGAAAACATACATACATACAATATATAATTAGGTTGCATTAATGCACTTTTGATATATAATTGCAATCATAATACAAACGATTATGTTTAAATTGTTAGCTAACATTAATTGTAACTCGCGAACAAAGGCAAGGCATGTATTGTTATTCACTTACATATCATTAACTTGTACCTACACAGCATACCAATACGGGGTGTTAGAACATATAAGATACGGTGTTCAAATTAGGGGATATTCCCAATAGATATTCATGTACTCTTTTATCTCATCTATACGTACAATGCAAGTTGTCTCCCAACCGAAGTTCACATCACAACTGTTATCTTATTTAGTACTACGATATATATCACCAACATTCAATATATATATGTATATATATATTGACTTAAATGCGTAGGATTAGCGTCCCTTTGCTTTCCACATGAATACATAGATTCCGAAGGCATCTCGTCGTTTGTCTCGTCTCTCTATATTTAATAGTGGCTCACCGCACTGTTCCCTTATGCCATCAGACCATCATTTTGGCGGGCGTCCTCTTTGTCTCTTTTTGTTGAAATCTAGCTTTTAGCTGGAATTTAGTGTTGACGTATTCCTGACAACATTACCAAACCCATGACTAAAATATATATATATATATATATATATATATATATATATATATGTATTATTTAACTAGGAGTCTATGGCGTAGTGAAACAGTTACTTACTGTAAAGCGAGCGAGATATCCCGGCTTCGATGCCAGATAGTTATGTTGTCTTACCTTGTGTTTATCAACTAATTAACGAATATTAAATCAGAATACAAGACACAAAATGTTACAAATATATGTTGTCGTGGGTATCACAGTTATTGATAACATGTACAAGTCAATGACTTAACGAGGGCTCCATCTGTATCCGATGTGTGTTTTTATTTGTGGTTCAATACATATATATTAATAATATTATTATAATATTATGTTTATTAACACACTGTGTATACATTAGTAAAACATCTATAAGTGTGTATGAATATGTACTTTTAGTCCATACATTCGGGTATATATATATGATTTGAGAATATCGTTATGCATTTTGCAACGATTACTGAATAGCTTTAAATATGTGTGACAATAATATAATTTTAAAAGATATTGGTTACTTTTAACAATTTTAAATTGTTTATCAAATGTTTGTATACGAAAAATAGCATCAATATGATAAAATACAAGTGTTATACATAATATTGTAAATATAATGTAGCCTTCTTACTATTTAGTATTTAATATAAAGGTAATTATATATATATATATATATATATATATATATATAATTAGTTATTATAATAAGTATAAGTATAGCCTACTGTATAGGTATACCTATACACATTATAATTACACGGGTTATTATAATACAGGTAAGATAATAAATAATACTACATAAAAACATCTAATGCCTGTATTAATTTACATATAAACTATATACTTATGAATAACTTTGTATCGTTCCGGTATTTAGTAGACAAAAAATTCACGAATTTACGAACGTATATAGATCTTTAATATATTATATTATAGATAATTAATATATTATATTATATATTATATTAATATATTAGTGGGCTATAGATTATATATATATATATTACTATTTACATATATGAAATGGGTAAGCTCGTTAAGAGTGGGTGGTTCTAAAAAGAACCGGTTGTTATTGATGTGTTAACAAAATGTTGTTATTATTGTGTGAAAAAAAAAGTGTTTAGTTAAAAAATGATAAGTTAAAAAATACGGTAGGTGGGGGTAAGGTAGTGAGTGTATGATACACGATATTGTGCGAGTTGGGGGTTGGGGTGAACTTAGCTCGAATCGTTGTCTATAGCCAGCAGTTCTTGAATACGTATGTTACACAGATGAGCATAGTCACGAAACATTGTTAAGGAACCACATACAGTTATCTTCCTCATTTTGTACCCGTAACCGAAAGATGAACCCTCTCCTCTTCTTCTTACACAATAAGCCAGTCTCCGATCTAGGTCGCAGATCTCGATATCTAGGACGGAGATCTGTTGACATGCGTACGAGTATTGTTTCCATAGCAACGGAAGGTCATCGCACATCTCCACTAGTAGTGCATTAGTGTTGGACATTATCTCTCTCTTGTGTGTGTATGTGTATCTGTTGAGTTACGCAATCGAATACGTTACAATAATGATGTAATAATGGCTATTACGTAAGTGTTATATATACGGTAAGGGGCGTGTTATACTTGTGTAGAGTGGGCGGTACGGTTACCGTGCACTATGGTCAATGATATCATGTCTAGGTGTGCTGGGGGTGTGACTATGGGTATATCGCCAATATACTGGACACGCCTATACGATTATATATTTGTGTAACAATACCGCGACAATAATTAAAGTATTTTTTACAAATTTTATTTTCGAATATATCCAAATTATTATTAAGTTATAAATTAGTTTTCTAATTACTATTATGCAATTACTTTAAGTAATTTGTTTTAAGACATTATTAAATTATAAGTCGAATATTTTACGTACCTATAAGAACGATATAGCTTTGGAAAGCCCGTTTAATGTGTAGTATACTATGTTATAGTATCAATAGATAATATTTGTATAATAAGATACTACAACGATAATAAAACTGTTATATTAAAGGTACTAATGAATTACTTTACTACATTTTTTATTTTCAATCGAATTTCTATATTATATATTCGAATTAAAATTAATTAATTTCTAACTCAAAGATAATTTGAATATATTATATATATATATATAAATTATTATTAATTTAGAAATTACTTAAATATAATACGTATAAGTATATGTATAAGTGCATAATATTATACGTTCATTGTATAGTAAGAATATAATATATAATAATATAATAATAGGCGAACTGTCATATTATGAATTATAATAGTATAGTTGCAAGCATAGTTTAATACATATATTCTATACATAAGGACCTTCTGTGTAGAACATGCATGTTACGATTCTCCGTTATAGCATGTATTTCATAATTTATACTATTATAATATAATATCACTTAACTTTAGAGCTAAATAATTTCCCAATACCTAATAATATATATGTGATTTATATATGAGATTCAGTGGAGTGCGCGTTAGCAACATGTGTGCGCCACACCGACCCGCTCTAAAACAACAACTCGGATCATCTCAACAGTACGACTATAACAACAACAATAGAACATCACGTGTGTGTGTATTGTTGTACTCGCTAAACAATGAGAGAGTTGATCACGTGATGGCGCCCTTAATTATAATAACCCTGGCGAGTGTTTCATGCATTACGAAGAGGTTTAGAGGCGCTGTGTTTCAGTGTTAATCTATAAATAGATACCGGTGTAGGTCCTCTGTACTGTATACTGTATACACATGTAGGAGCGAGGGGAAGACCGGTAACACGTCCATAGAGCTATGGAAGGTTTTAAACAATACTGTGACAAGGAAAGTAACCGAATACGGAAATTCTCGGTATATCAGAAATCATAAATCCTACAAAAAAATTGTAATGGATAGTAAAAATAATTATTTTTTAGATTTTAATTTTTGAAAAAAATGTCAACTAAAAACCCTTTCTCAAGAATATACAAATTTATAAAACAACAATATATTATTAAAAACTAAATAATTCTAAATATTATATAGATAATTGCTATATTTGTTATCAAATATTAATTAAGTTATAAGCATATATCTAGAGGTCATATAAATCCCTAATACGGACACTCTATATGTCTTAATACGAACACCCTATAACCAATCAGCGCGCAGCGTGTGAACTATTTTGATTTTAATAAAAATCAAGTGCAATATGTAATATTATTACTAACAATTAAGCTACATCTAGAATAGTATTATTTAGATATTTAATTTGTATCATTAATTAATAAAATAATAAAAAATAGTAAATTAATAAATAATTAAATTATATTAAATTATTCATAAAATTAATTATAAATAATATTATTAATTTTTCTGATTGGTTCATAAATAATATATAGTTTATCTTAGTGGTATATACCTATATATATATATATATATATATATATATATGCCCTATAGCCTATAGGCTATAGGTATCCGTATTATATAATACCGTATTATATAATATGTTATATAACACAGGGTGTTCGACGGAAACTGTCCGTATTCGAACATTGGTACCGAATATGGAACCAAGTTATCTATTGAATAAAAAGATTAAATAACATTTTAAAATCACAATAATATTTATAATCATATAATATTAATATATTATAATTGTTGAATAACAATATTGAGACGTAAAATGTTAAGTCATGTATTGTTAAATTTTCCGTATTATGTTACTTTCCCCGTATGATTAATTAATCACATTTTCTTTATTATTAATATACTACAATATGTATATTTCATATGTTATTTATCCTAAAGTAAAACTTGTATTATTATTATATTCCATGATCAAATTGCAAGCAATCGCAATATACATAATTATGTAAAATTAACTAACTAAATGATTTAGGTAAACATGTATATCAATATATATATATGTGTGTGTGTGCGTGTGTGCGTATGTGTGCGGTACATAGTATGTACATAGTATGTACTACATACTATGGCCATGCGTATTAACACAGACAGTGTGCGACGTATGCACATAACATCGAAGTAGTGAGGAAGTGGACCTGTGCAATTGAATGTAGGTGTATGATACTTTACGATAGAAGTGCTGCAGTTGAAACTCACTATTAAATAGTATTTAGTATACTAAACTCACTATAGTGAGTTTAGTAAATACCTATTACATTATTAATAATTAACCTAGGTTAATTATAATAGGTACCTATTATGTATATGTATATATATATATATATATATATATATTGATAATTACGTTACATTTTAATGTACTAGTTATACTAAAAATAAAAGTTGTATATATGAAATACAACATATTTACATGTATCATACTTTTTGTATTTAAATATATATTAAGTATTTTATTATAGTTTAGTATTTCATTTGTATATATATATGTGCAATCAAAATCACTGATACAATTTTGTTAATATTATATATAATATAATTAAATTATATATATATATATATATATATATATGTATATATTAATCTTGATATTCATTTTAAAACTAACAATGTAGTTAATTATGAATTATTATGAATATTAAAATTTACTAGTTAGTTTTTATCATGGAATATAATAATAATGTTACTTCAAGATAAAAAGTAATGACAATTTTACTTACGGATAAAAAAGTAATGAATATTTACAGATAACATGTATCGCCACCTATCACATATTAACGGAACTCACCTATCCATAACCCCTACATAACTATTTTAATATTTTAGTAGTTCACTAAACTAATTGTTAACAACATATTCTCATAAATAACATATGAAATATACATATTGTAATATAATAATAATATAGAAAATGTGATTAATTTATCATTGGGGGTATATTGTCATTGTATTGTTTAAAACCGTCCATAGCTATATGTATGGACGTGTTACCGGTCTTCCCCTCGCTCCTACATGTGTATACAATATACAGTACAGAGGACCTACACCGGTATCTATTTATAGCTTAACACTGAAACACAGCGCCTCTAAACCTCTTCGTAATGCATGACCCACTCGCCAGGGTTATTATAATTAAGGGCGCCATCACGTGATCAACTCTCTCATTGTTTAGCGAGTACAACAATACACACACACGTGATGTTCTATTGTTGTTGTTATAGTCGTACTGTTGAGATGATCCGAGTTGTTGTTTTAGAGCGGGTCGGTGTGGCGCACACATGTTGCTAACGCGCACTCCACTGAATCTCATATATAAATCACATATATATTATTAGGTATTGGGAAATTATTTAGCTCTAAAGTTAAGTGATATTATATTATAATAGTATATATTATAAGATACATGCTATAACGGAGAAACGTGACATGCAGTTTCTACACTGAAGGTCACGACTTTCTACACATGACCTTCGGTATAGAAAACATTAATATAATAACGTTTGAAACTATACTGTTATACTTCATAATATGACATTTTACCTCTTCATTATGTTATAATTTTTATATATTCTTACTATATATAGTAATTATATATAATTAACTTATAATATTATGTAATATTATGTATGTATAATATTGGAATTATAATTAAGTAATTTCTAAATTAATAATAATTCACATATATACATAATATATTCAAATTATCTTTAAGTTAGAAATTATTAAATATTAATTCGAATATATAATATAGGTAATTCGATTGAAAATAAAAAATGTATAAAAATAATTCATTAGTAGCAGTTATCTTATTTTAAATATATTATCTATTGATTCTACTACAAATTAAATGGGATTTCCAAAGTTATATCATTGTTTATACGTAAGTAATATACGTAAGTAATATTCGAATTATAGTTTAATAATGACAAATTACTTAATAAACTTTAAAAACTTTAAAGTAATTGCGTAATACTAATTTGAAAACTAATTTATAACTTAATAATAATTTGGATATATTCGAAAGTAAAATTTGTAAACAATACTTTATTAATTTGATAATTATAATAGTTTAATTATTGTCGCGGTATTGTTACACAATTATATAATCGTATAGGCGTGTCCAGTATATTGGCGATATACCCATAGTCACACCCCCAGCACCCCTAGACATGATATCATTGACCATAGTGCACGGTAACCGTACCGCCCACTCTACACAAGTATAACACGCCCCTTACCGTATATATATAACACTTACGTAATAGCCATTATTACATCATTATTGTAACGTATTCGATTGCGTAACTCAACAGATACACATACACACACAAGAGAGAGATAATGTCCAACACTAATGCACTACTAGTGGAGATGTGCGATGACCTTCCGTTGCTATGGAAACAATACTCGTACGCATGTCAACAGATCTCCGTCCTAGATATCGAGATATGCGACCTAGATCGGAGACTGGCTTATTGTGTAAGAAGAAGAGGAGAGGGTTCATCTTTCGGTTACGGGTACAAAATGAGGAAGATAACTGTATGTGGTTCCTTAACAATGTTTCGTGACTATGCTCATCTGTGTAACATACGTATTCAAGAACTGCTGGCTATAGACAACGATTCGAGCTAAGTTCACCCCAACCCCCAACTCGCACCATATCGTGGGGCATATACTCACTACCTTACCCCCACCTACCGTATTTTTTAAATTTAAAACTTTTTTTTTCACACAATAATAACAAAATTCTTTTTAACACATCAATAACAACCGGTTCTTTTTAGAACCACCCACTCTTAACGAGCTTACCCATTTCATATATGTAAATAGTAATATATATATATATATATATATATATATATATATATTCTATAGCCCACTAATATATTAATATAATCATATAATATAATACATTACTAGTCTATAAAGATCTATATACGATCGTAATCTCGTGCATTATATGTTAACACAATACCGCAACTATACATAATTAATCATAAGTATATGTGTATATTAATACAGGCATTAGATGTTTGCATGTAGTGTTATTTTTTACTCACTTGTATTAACATAACCCTTGTGATTATACTGTTTAAATCGGGGAAAGTAACCTAATACGGACACTTTAACAATAAATGGTCTTAACATTTTATGACTCATTATTTTATATTTAAAAATTACAATATATTAATAGTATATGATTATAGATATTATTGTGATTTTTAAATTTTATTTATTCTTTTAATTCCATAGATAACGGGGGTTTCCGTATTCGGTACCCATGTCCCAATACGGACACCCTGTGTTATAATACGGACGCCCTATATACCACTAGATAAACTATATATTATGGATGAATCAATCAGACAAATTACAATTACATTATTTACAATTAATTTTATGAATAATTTATTCTAATTTAATTAGTTAATAATTTATTTATTTTTATTATTTTTTAATTAATAATACAATTTAAGTATCTAGGATAAATAATAAAAATTTTAGATTTAGCTTTGTTGGTGGTATTAATATTATAACGCACGCGATTTTTATGAAAATCAGATTAGTTCATACGCTGCGCGCTGATTGGTTATAAGGTGTACGTATTAAGACATCTAGAGTGTCCGTATTATAATCCTTATAGGGACGTATATGACCTCTAGATATATGCTTATAACTTAATGAATATTTGATAACAAATATAGAAATTATATATATAATTTTTAGAATGCTTTATTTTAATAATATAAAATTATATTTTATATCGATACATTTGTATATTCTTGAGAAGGTTTTAAGCTGAATTTTTTTTTCATAAATTTAAAAACGTAATAAAAAAATCAGTTTATTGGATATATCAGCAATATTTTGAATAATTAAAAAAAAAATTACTTTTTTAGACTATTTATATAATTATGAATATTTTATTCATTAACATTTTTTTTATAAGATTTATGGTTTCTGACATACTGAGAGTATCCGTATTCGGGCACTGTCCGTATTCGGTTACTTTCACCTGCCTATTAAATATATAGAATATCTAGGTATGTACTCAGTGATGGGCAGGATCGCGATCATTGATGTATGCGATCGCGATCATTGCGATCCGGATCGGGATCAGGATCGGGTAAGCAAGCGAGGATCGGTATCCGGATCGGGAAAATGATAGGGATCGGTACCAATCATTGCATATAATATACTATAATATTAATATATTAATTTATAAGAATATTAACAACATTTTAGTATTGTATTAATACATTGATATGATATTTTATTGATCATTATTTTGTAATGTTTTCCAAGGTATTGCAAGACTATGGTTAAACCTACGTAGTATTTAAATAATATTTGTTATTGTTATCATAATAGAATTTAATCAATTGATATCATATAAGTAAACCACCAACTTTTACTCAGCGTACAATGTACGTCGTACAATGAGTAGATATTTGTAACCAATTCAATACATAATAAATAAATTATATTTAATTCACTATATAGTATATCATATAATCTATATGATATTCATTCAATATATTTATTTAATTCAATTAAATTGTTAATGAAATATAATACAATATATTAATAATAAATATTATTTACAATTATTAATAATTTATATTACATAGGTATTATAACTACATATATATTGTTTCGAATTATGAAATAAAATCGTATTTATTAAATATATAAATAATATCGTGATCGTGATCGGGATCGGGATCAAGATCGGGAAAGGATCGCATAAGAGACTAAATAGTAGTTATACCAAAAATGTTGCGAAGCATCCTTTGGAAAATCTTTGGTTAACCAGTATAATTATACTATACATATATATATATATATATATATATATATATATATATATATATATATGTGTGTATACTTACGTGTGCGGTATATGATGGTTCGTATGTTATTGCTATTGTAGTCATTGCTAATGGAGACTATAGTCTACATTACCTAATTGTTGTCCGTGTACGATACAAATAATATATAAATATGTATCGTACTTATATCGATGTAGATGATAATATTATTAAATATATTTAATATATTAATATATAATTAATAATAATTAATATATTAATATCACATATTGTTAATAATGTAAGAATGCAATATATGATGGAATATATGATTATACGGACACTGTCCGTATTAAGACATATAGAGTGTCCATATTAGGGACTTATATGACCTTAGATATATTCATATAACTTAATGAATATGTGATAACAAATATAACAATTATGTATATAATGTTTAGAATGCTTTAGTTTTTAATAATATATTGTTATATTTTATAACGATACATTTGTATATGTTTGAGAAGTGGTTTTATGTTGAAATTTTTTTTCATAAATGTAATCAAATTTAAAAAATTTAAAAACGTAATAAAAAATTCAGTTTATTAGATATATCAGCACTATTTTGAATACCAAAAAAATAAAAAATACTTATTTTGACTATTTATATAAATATTGATATTTTATTCATTAAAATTTTTTTGTAGGATTTATGGTTTCTGAGATACCGAGAGTGTCCTTATTCGGGCACTGTACATATTCGATTACCTCCCCCTATATATCCTATAGTATATACTTCTATATAATTTATATTATTGTAATGTACACATTAATAGATATTTAATCCAAATCATGGGCAACGTATATTTTATCTTAAATAATAGAAATATAAATTCTGCCAGGTAGTGGGCGTAACTTAACATTAGCCACGCCTCTATCGCGCGTGACCACGTGACAGTTAGTTACAATCCGTTATCGTGTTAGGGAACGGTTACAACGAGATCCGATCATTATCGTAGGCAACATCACGTTAAAATATAGAGCATTGTGGATAACAGTAAGTATATCAGTGACGCGGGACAAGCGACATACAGGGATAAGAAAGGGACCCGTGTACCCGCGCGGGCAGTTTGTAATGTATTTGTTTATCCCGTGACCGGTTGATCGTAGGGCGGGTTTAAATCGCGGCACTTTTTCAATTACACATGTTTTTTTCCATTTCTTACGGTCCAATGTATTTTCGAGAAGATCACCGATATCACTTTTTGTCCGTTCTATAATACTAGACCACCAGTTTGTTCTCGGTCGTCCCTGTCTTCTCTTTCAGTTTGTAATACATATAATTTAAATCAAAAATAATATAGGCCAATGTACACGAATAATATAGGCCTACTTCTACTCGTGGCGATACACGTCGCATTAAACGTACGCACGTTTACGATCTCGAACATACACCCGTAGTTGTCTATAGGCGTGTGTATACGCGTGTGTATGGGCGTGTCTATACGCGCGTGTGTATAGGCGTGTCTATAGACGTGTGTGTATAGGCGTGTCTATAGACATTTATAGACACGCCCACAGTATGATAACGGTCAACAGGTTATTTCCTTGACGTACGCGAATCTTTTTAACTGACGGCATTTATTACCCGCCGGCCAGTTCGATTCGAAAGTATTAAATCACGTGACATCACGCACATATACGTATATATATACACTACACGTAGTATAGTATATACCTTATACTATAGTGTAGGTATACGCCTAGCCGTAACGGACGGCATCGCGCCTATAAACATCGGTGTTCTCGGACTGTTCTCCACAGAGTATTTATTACTTCGCGTTAGATCGCGCGCGCGAGAGCAAAGCGGTAAAGCGCGAGATTTTACGAGCTTAAAAAATAATTCGCTCGGGTTATTTATAGAACGTGCAACGTGCATACGTGCATACGTGCGTACGGTAGTACACGCTGTAGATGCTAGCGTGTACAATACGTGGAGAGCTATGTTTTACATATCATCATACCGGTGCGTGCGTGTGCACCTATATATGTATATATTCTTATGTTTTTATTCGTATCGTGAATGGAGCGATATCTGGGCCAATAAACGATATATCTATTATGATATGTTATGTTGTATTCTGTATTCTACGGCGGACTTCATGAAGTGCACGTCTAGCATTCATATGTGTGTGAATTTTAGTTAATTAGATTGAAATCATAATATACCCGAATATAAATCATAAATATGAAATTATATGCATATATAATTTTCATAAATGTACATATAAGTTTAAAATTATTAGTTTAAAAAAATATTTGGGATTTTATTATAACATACCTCTCTATAAAAATTAAATATATTAATATATAGTTATTTGCATAATTTAATATTAAAATAAAGTACATATCTAATAACTATATAGTTAACTATAGCTGTATTTATTTTATATATATACAATTTAAACAAATGTTTGGATAATTCTATACTTATTATATATGGGTGTTGATATATTGAAGCATTTTCATCAGTATTATTATGGAACAGGTGTTCATGTATTTTAATCTCATTTACGATCGTATCATCGATGATATAACGATATAATAATATAACGATATATTAAAATATATAATAAATCTTCATTATTGTATTAATGTGTCGACATCAATAATCGTTCACACAAATTACGCATTAATTTTATGAAACCCATCGATACTATAACGTAACGGGAAGTTATCGTGGAATGCGCATGACAAACGCGCGATCATCCGCCGTCACCATTACCCCCTATATATACCCCCTATAGGGCATATAGTATATGCAATATACCCTACTATAGTAGAGCGAACGATGATTGGAATACTGATATCTTGTCATTAATCTATCGGTAGTAGTAGCTATAGTCATATATCTATAGGTGGTAGTAGTATACATCTGTAGATGCGGGTGTTGAACCCGTGACCCCCGCTGCACCGCCCGGCCAATGAAGATCGGCTACGCGCGCACGCGATCTCGTCTTATCTCATCTTATCTCGATACACATCGATAGTTATCGGCTGCTGGAATATACCTATATCTTGACGTTCACTACACTAGAACAATACCTAAACAATACCTCTAATGCGATAGGATTATTTAACACGTACTCGCATAGCCGATATATCTAAACCCAGCCCTTTATACACGGGACAAATTCCAGTCCCTTTAAATCGGGAATAACACCCATCCCTCGTATACCCGGATGTAAACCCTCGATCACAACCCCTGAGTATCGTCAACGAGTGGAAATAGCGACGAAATCACCGCGTCACGATCATAGGATTACGTCACGCCCCTTATTCCGTGACGTCGGACATGTAGAACACGTGGTGTCTTCAATTCTAGGCAATAACTTCCGGTACGCGCACACACGCATGGCTACAGGCGTGGAGTTTACGGTGGCGGTAGTACTGCTAGTGGTGGTCTCCTGCCTGGTGCTGGGAGCGGCATCATCCATGCGTTAGTATTCCGCTCGCAGCGGATATAGGACTTGATATCTGATTTCAAATATGCAAGCGCACTCCTTTATACATTATCTATTTAAACGTACTGACATTTATTATTTTATAGGTATATATATATATTGATCTCAATTTATATATTCTTAAATAATGAACATACTTGACGTAGAAGTAGCTGCCAACTAAAACGTATAGCTCTATTAATATCGTCAGAACACATAGGTCAACACACATACTCGATGTTATAGAAGTTTCCTCTTCGTCACTAATGAACGGCATTTAGAGGTGTTTTATCGCCAAGTTTGATAATTAATTAACGCTACGCCTTCTATACTAAAGCGACATCTAGTGGGATATTGATACCCGCCGAAATATTTGTCTATATTCGACGCATGCGTGAAAAATGGTTCATTGGTATTCATTGTTATGATACTTACAATTATAACTTGATTACGCTTCTAATGTCAAATATAATGTATATATATATATATATAGTATATAAATAAATAATTAATACACATGGTATATGTATACAATACAATATAGTTATATAATGAGTAAATAAGGAACCCTTTAATAGCAATATAAAGGATTCCACACACAAATAAATAAGAATTGAAGAACAAAAACAGAATACATATTATAATAACATAATAATATATAATGAAATTAAATTACATAGTGAATCAAATAGTTCCAATATCATGTGCGGTAAACATCTACTCACAACATGCACAAATGGCATGCCCTAATTGCCTTTATCGGATACATGTCTTGTTATATTAGTCAAAAAGGATTTTATTGGTGTATAATATATTTCTATCTTAGAAAACCGTAATATGGACGAATAATATATATATATATATATATATATATATAATATATGTTACTATTCTATTTATTTTTATTTTATTTTACTTATCGCTATGATACATATATTTATAAATGTATTTGAAATTAATATCTATAATCCGTCTATAAATATATATATATATATATATATATATATATAATTATTTAATATTATAATGCATTTATAATGCATTATTAGAATACATGTACAATATTACATAATTACATTTACGAAACATATGTTATTACATGGCTCGATAGAAAACTATGAGTTATCTACACATATAATATACACGTAGTACAGTCGTCTAATGTTGTCACGTAACACACGTTTCATTACGCGCGTACAAATCTAACAAACACGTGACGTGTTCCCCCTCCTCCCCTCCTCCTCCCCCCCCTACTAATCCCCCTCCTCCTCCTCATCATCTTCTAAACCGCATTTGCGAATATCGATAAATATTAAATATTCGTGAACACTAAAAACCCGGAATTGTATTCGCGAATAGTAGCGAATATTCGTAAAATATCGAGTGTGACCTTTCGCTTTAAGATTACGCTTAGCGTAGTCGTCTAACCGCAGTGATTATTCGCTACATAGAAGTATATATCCTTTTAGAGTATCTATCGTCGATGTATTACGTCATCTAGCCGATTACGCAATACAGGTCGGCTATTACGTAACGATCATTGTTCTGCCGTTAGCATTCGGTAACGATTACGATGTGATGCGGTGTCATATTCGCGATCGTGTTGTCACGTGTCATTAAATATGGTCACGTGACTTAAAGTAATCTTAAGAACAATAGCGTATTACTACCGCACGCTCTGGATGTCTACCGCGGCCATAGAGATAGGGGGCGGCGGCCCGTACTTTAATAATAGACCGAGAGAGAGAGAGTGAGAGGGAGAGGGAGAGGAAGAGTGAGAGGGAGAGGGAGAGGAAGAGAGATAGAGAGAGAGAGAGAGTAGAGAAAGAGAGTGAGAGAGAGAGATAGAGAGATAGAGAGAGAGAGAGAGAGAGAGAGAGAGAGAGAGAGAGAGAGAGAGAGAGAGAGATAGAGAGAGAGAGAGAGAGAGAGAGAGAGAGATATAGAAAGAGAATGAGAGAGAGAGAGAGAGAGAGAGAGAGAGAGAGAGAGAGAGAGAGAGAGAGAGAGAGAGAGAGAAAGAGAGAGAGAGAGAGAGAGAGAGAGAGAGAGAGAGAGAGAGAGAGAGAGAGAGAGAGCTGGTCAGCGACTACTCGGTCGGTACCACCAAGGCACAGGGATTGACGACCCCCTCCCTTAAATATGATACGTTGATGTTCGATACGTTTGTGTTTGCATCAGAATAAATCCCTTATTATTATTCTCTCTTTTATCATTTGTTATCTCGTTATATTAACCATTTGTAAACTGCCATTTTTAAATCATTATATATATATTAGTTTTTATTCGTTATTTGCCTTTTTTGTATTATTTTGTTATGTAATTGTGTTTGTTTTAAACAATAAACTCTATCTATCTATCTATCAGTCGTACGACTATTCTGACCCGTTACCTAACTACTACGAATAGGTTCCAGACTGCAGTACCCGGTACCGACTAGGGGCGCTGCAACGATGGTGTGTATGTAGGGGGACCAACCAATCAAAATAATTGTGTGGTAAAAAGGGGGGGGGGGGCCAATACATAGGAGGAGCCCCTAGATTTTAAAGTTGCGGGATATATCCCCCCCCCGTCCCCCCTGTTGCAGCACCCATAGTACCGACTCGTACTATTTATTTCAGAATGACCAACGTAATCAGTGCAATACACGGTGAAACCTGACCTCTATACGTCGTGATGACCTCTATTGAGTGACAGGTATACCTATTACTATAGTAGAGGTCAGGGGTGGATCGAGTTAAAAATTTCAGTTACGTAGATATAGACGATTAAGTTTTTTTTCTTCTTTAAAAATTAATACAATTATAATTATAATTATAACTACTAAAGTATGTTAGCGTACGTGTTAATAATTATAATAAAAATTAATCGGATATTTTATTAATATATATTTTAGAAATATGTGCGTTTGTTTTATTCTTGGTATATTTATATTTACTATATACACGACTATTACAGTAAGATATGCGGTATGTGTATAAAGGTGTGTTAATGTGTATATATGTGTGCATATGCGTGTGTGTGAGTATACATCATCTTTATAATCATCATTACGTAATAATTAATGAACACACGATTATTTATTATACATTGTCATCGTGTCGTGGAGAATGTGGCGATTCCTTATTTATAGAATATATCTCGTGATCTATTTATACATATTATACGTGTTATATAACACATAAGAAACGGTGTATGTGTGACAATATTTTAAATATAAAAATGGTATTTGTAGAAAAATATAAAAATATTTTCTAGAATATTTGTATCACAAAAAAGTTGTAGGATTACCAAAGCCCTTTGGTATTACTATATATATACTTATAATATATGATCTATTTAAATAAATAATATATACCTATATACCCTCATTTAAATATTCTAGTAACCATTTTCTACTAGATATGTATTACATAATAGTATTCACATGAAGATAATTAATGTAAAAACCTTATAGCAATAAACGTTTTAATCACGGTACGAATATCATTTAACAAATATAAAATCAGCAAATATTCTGAATAATCAGAACAATATCACAAACGATCGATCTAACCCCACCCCCGCCCCCACCCCTCGTAGCTTCGGAAACTCTGACCATCGTTAACGGAGTCGGGTACCACACCGGTATAGTGAGTCTTACACCCGACTCGTGTAGGCTGACCGCAGCCCTGCTGAACTCCGTGATGGCGGCGTTCTCTTACGACGAGGTCAGGGGTCAACTGTACGGTATCGACAACGTGTTAGTCTAGTGGAGGCGGTAGTGAGCTGAGTGGAGTTAGTGCTAGTGCACACTATATCCACTATATATATATATATATATATATATCGTGATATACATAAATACAAATGATAAATCATATTGTCCAGTGGATTATTATAATAATAATAACAATACTATTTATTAGAAGAATTTTGTTTGTTTTCTGTTATTTTTCTAGTTTATAATAGGCCTATTAATATTTATTATAATATGTTTTTTCCTCATAAACGGCCAACAAATAATTATTTTTATTTGTATTATAATATATCAGATTTTCTGTCATTGTCGACTGTTAATATATATATATATATATATATATATATATATATATATATATATATTGTATACAATACAAATGTACGCATCGATAAGTAGACTTGTACAGTGTACAGTGTATAGGTACCTAATGTACATTGTACACTGTACATGTTATTAAATATCGGAGAGGTTCATGACACGTTATTACAAATAGTAAACAAAAATGTTATGTTTTGATTTATAATTTATTACTTTTTGATAAACACGAGAGAGAAAACATAAATGAGAACGAACACGAAACGTCTATCTTAATAGTAAGTAACTGTTACACTGGAGTACATAACCCATATGCACTAGAATAGTGATGTAATCGATAGGTTATATTAGTGTTATTGTTATTCGGTGAAGTTCTTTCATCCGATCCAGGAACTTAGATGAAGTTTACACTTATAACCATATATGGCTCTAATGTCTCCTCGAAGCCGCTCTCATGTTAAGGCATCCATGGTTGTAACGAGAGCCGAATATTTGTATACGCAATTATATAAGATAACTTCTAAATATTATTTTGAGACCTATTTTAATGGTCCGGACTGTTTTTGAACCACGTCCTTCTGCCTGAGTATCTGACGCATTAACCAACCCAGCTACACATGCAGTTAAATGTCATTATATAATTGAATTATTATGAATAAGTATGTTATTAGTGAATCACTAATAGGTTAACGATGCAACTTGATAGGTTAAAGTATGTCTTCTATGTATTAGGTAATCTAGATATTAGGTAATATTATATAACGATAAGTTCCAGTATATCGAAGTATACAAATGTAACATCGACATCCATGTGTGTTCTTAGCCCGCGAACAGACCTACTCGTAAATTCGAACTTTGGCCCGATTAATTAGTCATTATGACTAATACGATAGTATTGTCACGACTATAGTCGTGTCTGTATTGCATGTTTACGTTTAAATAGCGAACGATTTTATGAATATTAATTCATCATAATATCGCATTGGAGCCTCCAATTTGGAGCATATATTATAACTCTATAATTAATTTATTTTTAAATATTAATTTTCATATCTATCGAAGATGCAACGTACATATTTTCGTATTATTCGATCGCCGTTAAATCGGATATCGAACCTGATACAATAAGCAAGTAATAGAAAACCGCGGGACTTATAACTAGATCATCTAATTAGGTCATCTAACTAGGTCATAGTTTAATGTAATACAATAGATCATTGATAAGATAACCTATCGACGGTATTCTACCGGTCTGTATAGGTAAACCTATGGTTTCACGAATTACCGGTAATAATGTACACAAGAATGTCTTGAATATGTGCTATATATAACTAGATAACAAGTGCAATTGTACTTACATGTAAGTTTAACGTTATCGCAATTAAACAATAATCTACGCTATTCGATTTAAAGATATTCCTATATAGGAACATGTCTCCAACACAATAACGAAGTATATATGTAACGAAGTATATATGTACCTATCGTATACGTTATATTTCGTTCATGTTCGTTGTTCACGAGTTAGTATGCAACGTATAGAGTGACCTATAGTTCATCATTATTTGTTATTTTAATTCAACCTACTAAAATAGATTAGCATATTATATATATATATATATATAAACTATGGATTAATTAAATATACATAAATTATCGAAAAAAATTAACATGACATGCCATAACCGAGTGATATACTATAGTAATAAAGTTTATTTATTAGAGAACTTTTAACACGCATATCTTATATATATATATATATAGAAATAGGTATATGATTTATAGAGTTTAACCTCAGATTTATCAACGATATATTGTATAAATATATATATATATATATATATATTAATATATATATATATTAATATATAGTAGTAAATCTATATACCTACATAACCTTTAACCTTTAGAACCACTCTATGTTCATAACCACAACATACAGTGGTAACTTGATTAGAACAAGACTGGACGGATCTCATCAGACAACACTTATAGAAAATTCAGAATTCGTGTGTAAGTATTTAAAGACAAACGTATTTAAATAAAACGAATGTTCACAATATAAAAGTATATATGTTAGGTAATACCAAAGCCCTTTGTTAATACCAAAGGGGCTTTGGTAATACTATAGAGTTTACTAGAAATTATTCATTTATTAATAAAATTGTTAAAATATATATATATATATATATATATATATATATATATATATATATATATATATATATATACATATATGTATATATATATAAACTATGGATTAATTAAATATACATAAATTAGCGAAACAAATATAAAAATAAATTATATATATATATATATATATATATATATATATATACACACGTTAACGTACACCATCGATTGACATGTGCAGCCGAAGTGACATCCATAGCTCTAGAAACACACGAGAGATACGTATTCTACGTGGGTGGCCACCCCGGAGCGGTAAGCCTAGTCACGTGGGACGGTGCGCTCCGTAAACAGATCCGCACCGGCGCCTGCAGACCTAACTCGATGACCGTCGATCAACGCACCAAGTTAGATCGCCGCTCTGGTCACTCTCTAGCACCATTAGTCACCGTAGATGTCGCCAGTAGTGGTCAAGCGAGCACTACCGGTCACTATAGCACCAGTAGTCACTATAGATGTCGCTAGTAGTGGTCAAGCTAGCACTACTGCAGTAGTCTGACTATTGTCACTCTATAGTCGCGTCAACACGTGTCACTTCATTCAGTGTGACTCTATGTTTTACTTAACGTATACGCGTGAATATGTTATATGTGCATGGGTATGTTATACCCGGTAAGGCGACGTGTTTCATTTGTTGTGTCGAACAGCTATGCCGTGATACCACAAACGTTGTACGGGCGCCTCTTAATATCAGTGGTCGGGTTGCATAATCGGTAATATTAGGGTAGATAGGGATATAATATATCACGTTTATTTAGATTATGCAATACAGTCGCTCCCGGTATCTCAAAATATTAGACAAATGTGTACGATATATCGAATTGTTATTATGTACACGTGTATAATTAGATTGAATTTGTGAAATTGATGAGATATGGGGTTTTTGAGATATCGGGAGTCTTAAATATCTATTAGAGTACACTTTAGAGTATTATACCTCGATCTCTCAGAATAGACACATAACTTGTTAAGTTAACATCTAGATTAGGTGTGCGTTACTATAGTAACTAGCCGTTATAATGGTGGTCACGTGAACAGGAAGTTGTACTGGTCGGAGGCTGACTACGTGCTGGAGGCCGACTACGACGGGGTATCGAGAAGAACCCTACTTCGGGTGCCGTTCACCTCCGCCCTACTAGCTCTTAGCGTATACTGTTAGTGCGCATGTCTGTGTGCGCATGTCTGTGTGCGCATGTCTGTGTGCGCATGTCTGTGTGCGCATGTCTGTGTGCGCATGTATGTATGTGTGTACGACGCACGACGCACGACGTATGTACGCATCAATGTATTCATTCATTAATGCATGCATGTAAGTATTGTGTAGTATACATATACATATATATATATATATATATATATATATATATATGTATATAGGCATGAATGTATTTATATATATACGCATGTGTGTATGCATGTGTGTATGCACGTGTGTATGCATGTATGTATGCGCGTGTGTATGTGTGTAATACACACTGTGCGATGCATTGCACGCGAGAAGGATTACCGTATTGCCTAATACAAATAGTGTCCTTAATCATGTCCTTAATCATAGTTAGATCGTGCCTATTATGGGTCCATCTTATAAGATATATTAGATATATATAGAAATATAATTATTCCAGTATAATAATAACCTTGTATCGATTAATAACCGATTAATAACAGTGTTTTACGATGCGAAAGTTGTTTACATAAAACGAAATTATGCTAACTTATCCGTTCTATAACCATTGCGATTACTAGACAACCAATTGTACTGGACTACCGGATCTTCGAAAAAAATTCAGAGATATTCCCTCGAGAAAGACCGACTGCAAACTATATTCGTTTACGTGCGGAGGGTAAACGCAACGCACACGGGATACCCTTATCACCACGTATCCGGTCTGTCTGTCTTCAATGGTATCGCCTATTTCACCTACACCGCCTATTGGTTAGGAAATGTGTAATGTTTTAGGGTATATACATAGTTTACGAACTACGTATAGTTATTGGTATTTATAACTACAATATATTGTAGGTAGGTGTATATAAACTATAGTTGCATTTAAATAGGCATTTCAATTGAATGCTATCGAATGCATAGTTGCATTGAAAGTGCACGCCTTCATTTGCTTAACCTGCACATTAATGCACCTAATTATGATGTCATCGTAATCGTATTACATCATACGATGACGTAATCGACATAACCATCGTAAACATCATTATTATTATTACTGACATTATAGTTAGGCATTGTAGTCAAGACCTCCTATAACCTCCGAGGTTATAAGAGGTCTTATTATAGTTGATTACAGTTAGGACCTAGTTAGGACCTAGTATATCTACCAATAGTAGGCTACTATACTTGTTGTTATTATCACTATTTATTATATTTGTAATTTACTTCATTATTACCACCTTAATTATCATTATCGTTATCTTTATTATCATAACTTTAGTATCCTAACTTTATTATCATTATAAGTATTAGCATCATCATTATAATTATCAGTAGGTATAATTACCAATGTAACTAATTAATTAGATAATTATCATTATCATTATCATTATAAGTGTAGGCATATGTCTAGTGGCGCAAGAACGATTTTTTGGTTGGGGGGTGATTTTTTTTTTAGAAAAATACTTCTTTTAAAGGATTTTTATGTAGTTGTTTATTGACTATTGGATTAGTATAATACATTGTCGTCAAGTAAAAAATGTAATAAATAAATTGAATAATGAACAAATAAATTTCAACAATGTGCGAAACGAAAACATTAAGATTAATCAGATAGTATAGCATATGTCAATGTTTTGAATTTTGTCAGGATCTAATACGTAGATGCAGCTTGTTCCAGTGGCGAGGAGCACATATCGAGAATGCCAAATGACCGATTGTTAACTGAAATGATGGAAAATCAATCTTATAGCAGTTGGTCGATCTCTGGATTCGAGTCGAAAACGGATGGACGAGATCAGCAAGCTAACTAGGTTTTCCAGTATATAGAACAGTGTGGGTCAAGCAGAGTATTTGGTATACCCAGCAAACAATTCCGAATCGATATATTCGTCGCTTTTTCGACGCTTTTGGGCACTTCAGTTCCGAATCATATTGAATTCGTCGCAAATTCGACGCTTTTGGGCGCTTCAGTTCCGAATCTTATTGAATTCGTCGCAAATTCGACGCTTTTGGGCGCAAATTGTCATCAAAGCGACGAATTAATTCCGGAACTTTTAGGCGCATGGCGTCCAAAAGCGTCGAATATATTGTTTGCTGGGAACAGTGTCTAAATTACAAAAGGATTTTAGGCGATAATTCGATGCTTTTGGGCGCTTCAGTTCCGAATCATATTGAATTCGTCGCAAATTCGACGCTTTTGGGCGCTTCAGTTCCGAATAATATTGAATTCGTCGCAAATTCGACACTTTTGGTCGCAACAGCCTCCAAATTACAAAAGGATTTTAGGCGAAAATTCGACGCTTTTGGGCGCTTCAGTTCCGAATAATATTGAATTCGACGCAAATTCGACGCTTTTGGGCGCAAATTGTCATCAAAGCGACGAATTAATTCCGGAACTTTTGGGCGCAGTGCGTCGATAATATTGTTTGCTGGGTACAGCCAATTTAGTGGCAGGAAGCCACCCAAGGATCTTCATTAGATTCGTAATAGAAATATGATTATATTTCCTCAAACGGTATAGCAGGCGCACCGATCGACGTTGTATGACCTATAGTTTCCTTAAAAGATGAAGAGATATGGAGGTGTACAGTGTACACTGTACACTGTACAGTGACATGCAATATCTAATACTGCTAAATACTAGATAATTAATAAGCTTAATTACATATAACTGAGAAAGTGAGTTTATTACGGACTTTGGAAATATTGTAGATGAAGTATTGGGCATTACGTGTAATATTATAATATCTATAGATATTTGGGATGAGAAATCGAGGTTGGAGGAGATTCTTATACCAAGAGTGATAACTATCGAAAAGTGAGAATGGAAAGGAGACCAGGAGAGGTAAGATGTAAAAATGAATTGGATTTACGATTACTATGATTACTATTAGTAGGGGTACAAAAACACTAGTTTTGTTAGGGGCTGATTTTTTTAAAGATTTGTTAAAGAAATAAGCTTGTTAAATATTTAAATATGTTTATTTAAAAAAGTGTGCTTTTCTCCAGTCATTCATATTAATGAAATTATCCATTATTTCATCAATGCTGCAATCATCTAAAATAGATGAATGAATATGGCACATTAGCAGAGAATTTAACATATCTTGGCTCATTGTTGAGCAGAGCCAAGTTTTGATTCTTCTCAAACCAGAAAAACTTCGTTCACATTCAACTGAACTTGTTGGTCGAACCATGAGAAGTTTCAGCAAACACTTACATACCCTAAACATACCCGATGGAATTTATTTATCAATTAAATAATTGTGTACTTCTTCAATGGAAGTGAACTTATTTCTTTTAAGCATTGGCAGTTCTATTTTCAATTCTTTGTAGTACAATTCTTAAATATATATTTAATATATTAATATATATTAAATTATAGATATCCAATTTTATATTCTACATATCAATTGATATGTAGAATATAAAATTGGATATATTAATTGGATATATTAATATAATATTTTATAAATCTATTATAATTACGGGCGTCGGCACGATTTCAGAATAATGGGGGGGGGGTATGCTTGTTATCGACATACAGTTATTGTCCCCAGATATTCTGCCTCCCTGAATATGTGGGGGGCAATAACTGGGCATCCTTCCTCCTTTCCGACGTCCATAATTATGAATTTAAATCACCCAGATGGATCATTTACAATATTAATATCATAAATAATTATAATATATTATTTTATATAATAAAATAATAATTAATACAATTTATAAATAAATATATATAACATATCAATATAAGTATAAATATATCATATAATCATTATAATAATGTATACTTATATTAATATACATTGTTACAATGATTGTATCAAATCCCCTAGTACTTAAAATATAGGTATTAATAATAATATATTATAATACTTATTATTAATCAAATATCAAATATTTGTCAATATAATGTCCAACCTTTCAGAACTATTATCTTTATCTTTAGTGTTTTTATTTAAAAATATTCTAATATCCATTTTATATATGTACATTTTTGGAAATAATGAAAATGAACTTGATACAATAACATAATGTAATGTAATAAGGGGATACAACATTTGATAACTAATATAGCACACTCCATAATGTTAAATTTACATTCATTAAAAGTTATAAATTAATCACAAATCATCAGTAGTAATATTTAATAAAGTAATAAATCATTGTTTTTTATATAGTGAATTTCATAATTGAGTAATGGATTATAGTATATAGTATAATCATTATACCTACTATGTATATATTTAATATATGGATATAATATGTGGATATACATATATGGATACATTATATATTATACTATGTGAAGAGAGGTTTACCTATTAGGAATGAAGAGTTACATTAATAAAATATTGGTATTCATAATATATTGTATTGTTCATATGTGTATAAAAAATATGATAATTTGTATAGAAAATATTGGGGGGGGGGTAACCCCCCCTTGAAAATATATTGGGGGGGTCGCCCCCCCCCCCCCCTACCCCCCCTGTTCTTGCGCCACTACATATGTCATCACCATTAGTATGTAGGAACACCTATTACGATATTAAATATAATAGCGTACAATAACGCTGTCACTCATCTTTAATCATCTTTTAAGGGGCGTGCATTATTTCAAACTTCCGAAAAAGAATGAACGGGAGAAGACTACATTCAAAACTATACCGGATATAAAGTGCAGCGTGTCGATTTCCTTGCAAATTTATGCAACTAATCACACGTCAGATAAACGTTAGTCACGCGTGAGTCATTTACCCAGCAAACAGTAAGAGCAGCATAATAGCAGCATAACAGCAAATGCTAGAGCCTCAAATGTTTACATTGTGCTATTATGCTGCTATTAAATGTCTATTATGCTGCTATTATGCTGCTATTAATTTGTAATGATATTATGCTGCTGTTATGCTGCTGTTATGCTGCTATTATGCTGATATTATGCTGCTATTAATTTTAAATGTCTATTATGCTGCTATTATGCTGCTATTATAATAATAGACATTTAATAGCAGCATAATAGCACAATGTAAACATTTGAGGCTCTAGCATTTGCTGTTATGCTGCTATTATGCTGCTCTTACTGTTTGCTGGGTAGGGTGTGATTTTGTATCTAGGGCAGTCGGTCAGTATCAACACCTCCTAGCAAGTAACCTCGCGAGGTTATATGAGGTGTTGTCAGTATACCGTTGTAGGCGTAAAGCTAGATAAAATCCGGGATAAAATAGGTATCTGACACGAGGAAAGTGTCAATCTAAATTGGTCTGAGCAAGATGGCGGATTTTACTTAGTTTCTATTTTAACATTAATATTATATATTTCTCTAGCTTTATGGTTGTATCATGGAGCCCTGCATGGCATGGCTGTAGCCTACAGCCTGTAGGCAATGCAACATATATACACAATGTATCTCTTGTCTGTCCATTGTATTTATTGTGGATAGTAAATATTTAAGCCGAATACAATGAATAACGACGTCATATAATAATACGCCCACTTTATAAGTTACGATAAGTCATGATCAATAACATTATATATTCAGGTTACATAACCTATATAGTATATATATAGGTATATATATACCTATATAGGTTAACACGAATAAATAATCACACGTAATGTATAGAGTATATTCTATAGAGTATCTATAGATACTATCTACTATATAATCCGGTTGAAAATGTTTACAAAAGAGTTTAAATAAAATTATATAAGTAAAAAGTAATAAAATATAGAAATTGAGTAGAATGTCCAATATTTTATATTAAGGAGCTATCCCACTACCAGTATTTCAGGACATAATGTCAGGAAATGTTTGCTTGAAAGTGATTTACTAGTAACTACAATTGTAGTAGGATACCCTCTTACTTTACGGTAATATAGTAACTTTAAAAGGGTTATCCCACTACAACTTGTTAGACAACTTTCGATTTTAATTAGATTAATCACTTTCTAGAAAATATTTCCGGACATTATTTCCTGAAATACTGGTAGTGGGATCAGGGTTGGCAAAAACCCCAAAAATCTAAGAAATATGTAAGAGGTTTTTGGGTTATTGGGTTTTTTGTGGGTTTTTGAGGGTTTTTCAGAGGTTTTTGGGGTTTTTCTTTATCTTAAATTTAAAAATAAAAAAATCAAGAAAAAATATTAAAAAAAAATATATATATTATATAAATTATATAATATAATAGTGTTGTAATATATATTAATATGATACTGTAAAGGTTAATAACATTTTAAATTGTAAAATGGCAAGTATTCTAATAAATGATTTATATTATTATATAAATAATTATATAAATAATTAATATATATTTGAAATATAATTATATTTATATACTTAATAATAATATTTATTTATTAAATCACATATAATAATAGTAGATATAAATAGACTCCTCAGTATAAATATATATATATATATATTAAACCGTACGTAAATTAATAAATAAAATAATAATTACAAACAATATTAGTATTACAGGTAGCCACCTGATATCAATTTTTGTATATATTTCATGAATGTTTTATGCAATTTTATGGATCTAATATAGGGTGGGGGTGAATTCCATAGTTTTTGACTAATATAACTTAGTGCCCGAGTATTCATTTTTGAGGGATGGAGAATTGGAGTAAATAAAAACTGAGATTCATGGTTTCTAAGAGATGGAAGGGAAGATCTTTGTACTAGAGAATCAGAAATATATGAGGGCCATTTAGAAGTGTAGGAATATATTGAGTATATTCTATATTGATATATTCTATCCTATATTGAGGAATGAGCAATAGATAGTATGCGATAAACAGAGCGTTTGTTAACTATGGAAGTAAGTGTTAGTATGAGGAATTAGAGGTATGATCTCGAATACGTATACGTATAGGTTGTACGGATTGATGAATGAATAACTCGATTTAGGAACAGTAATCTATAAGTGAGAGGATAAGGGAATTAACTAACGTTTTAATAAGAGATACATTAATTGATTTTCGTATTTGTCTAATTCTAAATAGATGATAATTTATAGATTTAGTGATGGCATTAATATGAGGAATGAAGGAAATAGTAGAATCAAAAATTACATATATATATCATTATTAACTTACTTGTAAATTAATTGAAATGTGATAATTAAATAATAATAATTAATTATATATTAAAACCCAGAAATAATAATGAAAACAAAAATGAAAAACCCCCAAAAAACCCAAAAACCCCAAAAACCCCTAAAATTATCAAAAGGTTTAAACCCAAAAACCCAATAACCCAAAAACCCAAAAACCCCTACTTCTGCCAACCCTGAGTGGGATACACCCTTTACGAAAATCTTACATGCAATACTCCAGTTGTTATGCTACAAAAAGCACAAATTTAGCAATAATTAGTAATTTAATGTATCTAATAAGTTCTTATTGCTTTCAATCTTATTATTATAATTATAATAAATTGATAAAGTGGTTTGCTAAAAGTAGGTATTCTAAAAGCTATCTAAATATATTCTAACAGTTACATTATATTATAAAATATTAATATAATATATAAATATCTTATGGGATCATGTGAATAAGTATATATAGAATATATTCTATCTATATAAGGTATAAATCCTACTATCAACATTTTTCCACAATTCGGAAGAATGTATATTTGTAATCGTAATTTTTAATAAAAAAAATACGTACTACGTCATTTGATACTAATTTACTATATATTTTTAATTTTAAATCTTTCATTTAAATCAGATTTATAGTTTATCATGTAAAATACAATTGTAATCTATGATTTAAATACAAATAAGGATAATGATTTCGACAATTTATTTCGACATCCCAATAGGTAAATCCTCCATATATTTATAAATTCTAAATTATATCGATTTTTAAATCGACATCCTTTGTTTTAGTGCACAACTTTTTTTACAATAATATTTACTCAGATTTTTCACGTTTCGCAAATGAGATTATTGTAGTTAAATTTAAAATTTAAATTCTTATATATATATTCCGATTTGTACCTTTAAATCTTTATTTATAATATAACAATAATTATAGAATTCTGTCATGCGCAGTTGTATATTTTCGCGTTTAAATTTAAATGTAAATAATATTTATTTTAAAAATAATATTTAAATCCATAGGATTTAAATCATATAGTTAACTCATCATATATTATATATTTTACATATATAATTATACGTATATATAATTACGTATATAATATATAAATTATTTATATTTATATCGTACAATAATTATAATAATTTGTATTCGTTATAGAAGTACACTAAAAACATTACATATTCAATATGATATTGAATATGATATTCATTATTTATATATGATATTGATCCAGGTTTAACTACGATTTAATCAAGGTTTACTAAAATATACATAATTTCCAGCATATATTATTATAGTATGATACTATATCATAAATTGTTTAATATAGTAACTATAATAGTTACTATAATAGCAATACTTTTTATAAGGAAAGGTATAACACTTAAAACACTTTCTGCAAAATCGTGTAATTCGATTTTGTATACAAAACATGAACAACACAAATTATCATAGTGATTATGTAGTATATACTATATTATATGGTATATAGGTTCATATATAATATATATTTAATTTTCGTAAAAAGGTATTATATATGTAGTAATATTGAATACGCCTACTATACATATATAGCGTGACTAAGCCACGCCCATTACAAATGACTTACGAGACTCACTTACTACTTAATGCACAACTAATAAACACCTATACCTAATTATATATATATATTATCTATCATAATACAAGATACGAGATACGGCACTTCCAGATAAGGTTAGTCACGTATATATGTATAGTAGGCTATATTAACTCATATTCAATATCATACATACTACATGGTGACAGCGGTCAAGTTATACTAATTAATATATTTAATATATTACAATAATATAATATTATTGTTGTATATAATATTTTACTATTTAGTTAACCGTACCTAAAATCGTTATACATATAAAAAGTACATATTATACTTTATTACACGTTGAAAATATATATATTAGTTATATAAATATATATAGTGCATGTAAAAATATTATTTATTATATATCGCGTACATATTATAATCATATGGAAAATTACCAAATTAGAGAAAATTAAAAAAAAAAAAAAAAAAAAAAAATCCAATTAAAAAAAAAAAAATAAAATAAAATTTCGATAAATTTAATTCGTTAATTTTCAAACAAAAGAATTATAAATTCTATAGAAAACGAATGATTTATTTTAATTGCTGATTTTAATTGCTGATTTATATATATTCTAGAAACATTGAAGTTATATTAGATTTATATTGGATTTATTTATATCAATATTTATATAAAATTATATAAATCTTTAAAATTATATAAAATTATATAAATCTATAAAATTATATAAAATTATATATATAGATTTAATACAATGTTAGATAGAATACCTAATGCTTTAGACGTAAGCAAAGGACCCACAGAATGGAAAAGGTGGAAACAAAATTATGAGATTTATGCATGTGCAAATGAATTAGAGAGAAAGTCAAGTAAAGTCCAAATAGCTAACTTCCTATATGCGATAGGAGAAGATGCAGTAGACATCTATAATTCATTTGATATTGAACAAAAATATGACAAAGACAATAAAGAAAGTGAACTAAAAATAGAAACTATAATGAAAAAATTCGATAGCCATTTCATACCTAAAGTGAATACTACTTATGAAAGGTATTGCTTTTTTAAAAGACAACAACTAATAGATGAAAATATTGAAAGTTATTACAGTTGTATAAAGATATTAGCAAAATCATGTGCCTTTAAAGACATGAAGGAGTCCCTTATTAGAGACAAAATAATAATCGGTATGAATGACGAAACACTCAGACAGAGGTTTTTACAAGAATCTTGCAGCAAAGAATTAACGGCAGAACAAATAGTCGAATCATGCAAGATGAAACAGATATCACGACAGCAGAATGAAGAAATTACTAGAAAACCGACTATAGAATACGTGAAGACTGATTACAAGAAGAAAGAATACAAGAAAGAATTCAAGAATAAAGATTACGAATACAAGAAACCAGCAGAGCGAAAGACTTGTGGTAAATGCGGAAGGACGCATGAATTTAGAAACTGTCCAGCATATAAGTCGAAATGCCATAAATGCAACAAAGAGGGACATTGGACAAAGCTATGCAGAAAACCAAGTGAACGAGCACATACAAAAACTTATGAGAATTACGAAGTTAAAACAAGTATAGATACTAAGAAGCCGACAGGAAATTATAAGTTCCTAGGAGAAATAAAGGTTCCAGATATTAAATCGTGGACAAAATTTATAAAAGTCAAAGCGCCAGGATTTAACCAAACATGTGAGTTTAAAATAGACACAGGAGCAAGCGCAACTATTCTCCCTTATAATAGAAAGTTACCCGAACTTATAAAAAGTAACATAGAACTGAGAGGACCAGGAATGGTGTCATTAGAGATAGTTGGAATGTTTACGGCCGAAATGACGTACAAAGAAAGTACAATAAGAGAAGATATCTACGTATTAAAAAACCAACACATTGGTTTATTATCGAGAAACATGTCTATTAAATTAGGACTGGTAAAACTAATAGGAGAAATTCACCCACATAAAGAATTATTTGAAGGACTAGGGGAATTAAAGAGAAAATATAAAATCCAAATCAAGAAGGAAGCGAAACCATATTCCATTTACGTACCAAGACCCGTACCAATACATTTACAAACGCGAGTTAAAAAAGAACTTGATAAAATGATAAAGTTAGGAGTGATAGAAGAAGCTATGTACCCAACTGAATGGTGTTGCCCTATGGTAGTGGCTATGAAGTCACATGGAAAGATCAGAATATGCAGTGATATGACAAAGTTAAATGAGGCAGTAAAGCGTGAGTTGTACCCAATGGCCACCGTAGAAGTAAGCCTGGCAAAGATACAGGGACAAATATTCAGCAAACTCGATGCTAATGCAGGATTTTGGCAAATTCCACTAGAGGAAGAATCCAAACCATTAACTGCGTTCCTAACACCGTGGGGACGATATGTATACAATAAGTTACCATTCGGGCTAACATCTGCACCAGAAATATTCTGTAGAGAAATGGACAAGATATTGCACAATTGTAAAGGAGTCGTGATACATATGGACGACGTACTAATAATGGGTAAAGACCTAGAAGAACATGACGAGAACTTAAATGAAGTACTCAACCGCATAGAAGAGGCAGGAATGACACTAAATAAAGATAAATGTAAATTTAGAAAAGATGAAGTAGAATTCTTAGGATATAAGATAGGAAAACATGGTATCAAAGCAGGAGAGAAAATACAAGGTTTAAGAGATTTTCCGAGGCCAACTAATGTAAAAGGCGTGCGAAGCTTTCTAGGCCTGATAAATCAATATGCTAGATTCAGCGCAGAAATAGCAGAAACAAGCCATCCTATTAGAGAACTACTGAAGAAGAATATAGTATGGATATGGGAAGAAGCACAAGAAAACAGTTTTAGAAAAATGAAAGAACTTTTTGAGAAACCAACGATATTAGCATTCTTCGATATAAATAAAAAGAGTATAATCACAACGGACGCATCAAACCAAGGTATAGGAGCTATTCTCTCACAGATAGATGAGAAAGGAAATAGACGAATGATAGCAGCGGCGAGCCGATCTCTTACGGAAACCGAGAAAAACTATGCAGTAATAGAAAAGGAAGCATTAGGAGTCGTTTGGGGACTAGAAAAATTTAACTATTACGTAAACGGAGCAAATATAACCATAGAAACAGATCATAAACCATTGATAACTTTATTTGGAAAGAAGGAAGTCGAGAAAATACCAATAAGAATACAGAGGTATAGATTAAGACTCATGAGATATGTCATAGATATGAAATACATACAAGGGAAATTAAACATCGGAGCGGATGCACTTTCAAGATATCCAGGACAACGAGAAATTTCAAATATACTAGAAATAGAAGTTAATGAATTAATAAAGAACACATTCAAACCAGGGAGTTCAATTAAATTACAAGAATTGAGACGCTTACAAGAAGCAGACCCAGTATTACAGTCAGTAAAAAAGAAGACAGAAGATGGATGGGAAAAGAGAGATTCTAAAGACGACAAACTAAAAAGATATTATGAACATCAAGAAAGTATATCAATAATGAAAGATTGTTTAACGTACGAAAATAGACTTATTATACCTAAGAATCATATACAAGAGGTTATGAAGGAGATACACAGAGGACACCAAGGTATTAACAAATGCCAGGCAAGAGCTAGAAATAGCGTATGGTGGATAGGAATTAATAAGGACATCGAAAAAATGGTTAGAAATTGCTCGACATGTCAAATATATGGGCCAATAATTCGAGAACCTTTAGAGATTATACA
This sequence comes from Osedax fenrisi, assembly GCA_964019155.1. Taxonomy (NCBI): domain Eukaryota; kingdom Metazoa; phylum Annelida; class Polychaeta; order Sabellida; family Siboglinidae; genus Osedax; species Osedax fenrisi. Next base: position 3,134,403 of record OZ025242.1, read on the forward strand.
TACACCTAAACATGCATGGGAAATAGTGGGAACAGACTTATATACCTACGAACGTAGAAAATATATAATCGTAGTCGACTACTATTCCAGATATTTTGAAACGATGCTTCTAAGAAGCGAAAAATCAATAGACACAATAAATGCTTTAAAATCTATTTTCGCTAGACATGGTATCCCTGAGACCTTAGTATCAGATAATGGTAGTCAATATATTAGTCAAGAATTTAAAGAATTCCAAGAGAAATATGGATTCCAAGCGATTAAATCATCTCCTAAACATCCACAAGGTAATTCAGTAGCAGAAAGAGCTATAAAAACGATAAAGGGTATTCTAGAAAAAGAAGAAGATCCCTACCTAGGACTACTCTCATACAGAAGTACACCACTCAGCTTTGGAAGATCACCAGCAGAACTTCTGATGAACAGAAAATTACGAACTACAGTAGTTGATCTTAAATTAGATAATTACATGAATAAAGAAGACCACTGTATATTTAGGGACAAGAACGAAAATAAGAAATTAGAAATCAAAAGAAACAGAGACAATAAGTATACTAAAAACTTACGAAAGATAGAAGACGGGGAAGATGTATACATTAGGGACCTAGATAGAATGGCAACCGTTATCAACACAACACCCGAGAGTACAAGATCATATAATCTCAGAACGGAGAAACAAGATGTGAGAAGGAATAGATGCCAGCTCATACCCACGAATGGATCTACATACACCACTAGATCAGGAAGGCATGTAAAACCTCCAGATCGCCTTATAGAGGCTTAGTTTAAAACTAAGCACACAAATGGGTGGTAGAAATATTATTTTATACGTAATGTTATTTATTATATTGTTATACTTATATTGTCAATTTATTATTATTATTATATATTATAATGCTTATATTATATACTTAGTAGAGGGATGTAGTAATATTGAATACGCCTACTATACATATATAGCGTGACTAAGCCACGCCCATACAAATGACTTACGAGACTCACTTACTACTTAATGCACAACTAATAAACACCTATACCTAATTATATATATATTATCTATCATAATACAAGATACGAGATACGGCACTTCCAGATAAGGTTAGTCACGTATATATGTATAGTAGGCTATATTAACTCATATTCAATATCATAAATACTACAGTATTGTTTATAATGTACATTTGTATCAAACACTTGAATATAATAATTATATTAAATATAAACTTTATAATAAAGTATTTTTTTATATAAACTAAGTTTGAATCAAAATGTTTGATACAAATGTACATTATAAACAATATTATAATAATATTAGTAAAAATAACATTTTATCATATTTTTCGTAAATAAGTGAATTCTATAAAAAATTATAACTACATTTTTTGGTATCTGCTAGTTAGAGTATAATATAAAATAAAGTGTTTAATTGTTGGTAAACAAATATTAAGGAATCAAAATTTTTTTAAATATTTTATTATTTTAACTTATTAACAATGTACGTTTAAATATAAGTTATTCTTTCCCTCTTTCGGCGAATAAATATAATTTTAATATAATTGATGATTCGGTGAATAGTTTTATTTTGTATTATATTTATATGTTGTAATAGAAGAACTATATTCCTTGCTCCCTAACGCGCGTACAATACAAGTCGATGCCGCGACCCCATATCGTATACTACCACGACCAGGTTGGGTTCAAATACACTGTATCAAATTAAAATACAAATACAAATACATTTTTCTTATAGAATCAAATACAATTAAAAATATATCACTGATTATGTATTCAAATACAAATACACCAAATCAGCGTATTTAAATACAAATACGTATTTCACCCCATCCCTGACCATCTCACGCTTAGATAACAAGAGCGCCTGCAATCAAGGTTTTTGCAATGAACTATGCATCCCTACGTCCGAGCGGCAGTACAGATGCGCCTGTGATGATGCGCACAGACATGCTGAGGGCACTTCTAATGTCTGTGACAACGGTTAGTACGGCTTTATGCGGGTAGGTAGCGCCCGCCTATCTCTAACGATTCAACTCCTAATACGTATGATGTCCGATGTACTATAGTGATGTATATGAATTAATAACAACGCGGTAATACTTGATGATATTTTATGCTTTTTCTCTTTTTAAATGGACACTTTCTATAATTCTATAATTATTGAAAATAAACATTATGTGAGATAGCGTATACTATAGTTAAATAAAAGTTTATAATTCATATTTTATAAATTATATTATTTACATACGTATATATTAATATATATTGTTATTGTTATTTTTATTTGGTGGAGTCATTTCATCCCATCCAGGAACTTAGATGAAGTTTTCACTTATAACCATATATATGGCTCTAATGTCCCTTCGAAGCCGCTCTCATGTTAAGGCATCCATGGTTTTAACGAGAGCCGATCATTTATTTATACACAATTATATAAGATCACTTCTAAATAATATTTTAAGACCCATTTTATAAAATTAATTAATGGTACGGACGAGGCTCGAACCCGTATCCTACTGCTTGTGTATCTGACGTCTTAGCCACTGAGCCACACAGGCAGTTCATTTATATATATATATGCATACAAGCACTTACACTTACACACATATATTCATTTAAACAATATTGTCTGAGGGGGTATCCTATAAGACCCATGGTTTCGCCCCCCCCCCCCCGATACACCCTTACATCTAAAAAATTCGCAGGGACGAAGAGCTACAGTGCAATATCGCTAATTTGGCTAACCAATCGCTCGGCGAAATCGCGATCCGGGGTGAACATTTTGAGGGGGGATCCAAGCACGTTGATGCAATCAGGTACCACGCGGTGTTGAATTATTCAAATGATAACTATTATTATGATTATAATTATATATATATAATTATACTAGGTTTTATATGAGGTTTTTTTACCACTCTTCGTCATATTGATATTCAAAATCTATAATTTAATACGTAATTTATACTTTTTATAATCATAAATTTATTCATTTTCTAGAATATATGAATACTTTATATTTTACCACAATACCAAATATACTATAGACTATATGTTATAGTATTTAATTGAAAGTAGTATATACCCTATACTATATAGTCTATAAAATAATTTATCGTTCGTTCAAAAATTAATAACTAAAAAATAGTGAATTGGTTTTTAATGAAAATTATCAAACTATCACTGAATGTAGCAAACAAGTATACTAAAAACATTTACTTTTCAAAATAGGATATACCTATATAATAATGTAAATCTATATATATATATATATATATATATATATATATAGATTCATTTCTTATTGCTAGGTACTGTAGATTTGAGGACTATGAATACGAACATTTATTATCATTGGGGTGGGATCGCTTACTCATACGAGCATAGTGTACTATTCACTTTCTCAAAAGTCAAAAAGTTTGTATCCGCATCCCTTTTTAAACAGGTATATTTACTTAATCGTAATCCCTTTACAAGTACAATAATACTTTTGATTTTTATATGTATTGATATTTATTATATAAATGAAAAACTTCTAATAAATGATTATATATATATATATATATATATATATATATATATATATATATATATACTCCATATACACTCACCTACATACGTGTTTATTTTCAATACGTGATTTCATATGTAGGGATTTTCTATAGAGTTAGATATGTCAGTACAGTCGACATTTCCCTGTAGTCAACACGCACTATATAATATATATTATAATATAATGGTAATAGGGTAATAATCTACTATATTATACTATAAGATATTATATAATATATAGTATATACTATATACCGATGTAGTCTAGCGGACACTTTAAAATATTAATTCTATCGTATCTGATATATAAATTGGTGATTATCACTGATGAGTTGTTCTTTTATTAGTTGAACATGTTACCACAGTATTAACTAGGTACATTTCATATTATATCTTATATATATATATACGATTAGTATTTAAAATGCTCATTAATAACATCTTCCACCTCGAGCCTCGACCGATATATTCTTTATTAATGAATCTCGGAATATATTTATGATTAGATATGATCTATATCGAGTGCACAGTATTGGCTAAATAGAGATCCAATCAGAAACCTTCTACCAAATAAATATATATATATATATATATTTACACAATTGTATCTATGATTATAGTCGAATACTACAAGTCAATTTGAACGAGAGCTACGCAAAACCCATAGAGGTGCGCATCAGAATGAAGTCCGCGTCGCATCTTGTGTTCGACTGGGTACACAAACACCTCTATTGGATAGATCTCAGATACAATAGAATTCAAGTTCGTTCGATGATTTATTTTATCATATCCGTATATTGAATATATCCAAATATATTGGATATTCCATATGTTTTGAATTGAATTGAAAATAATTTGTTGAACAGACAAACAACACGATTTCTGTTCAACGATATAAATATGCGTACGTATATCATTATACGATAACAACGTATGACTTATTGAGTTTAAACGGCTCGATAATAATTCTAATTATATTACCGTGTCATCGAATTCGAATCATATCCTAGTACCTAATCTATGTTGATTTTTAATGATAATAATAATAATAATACTATACCGTTATATAATAATAGTAACGGTTACCTATAATAGCGTACCCCCCACGCGCACGCAGGTAGCGAAGTGGAGTCTGAAGCGCAAACAGTCATCGTATACCCTTGTTGCGACCGGCATCGACATGCCGAGTGGACTGGTGCTCTATTTAAGTAAAGGGTTACAGAAAGACAGCCATACTTCACTATTAACTTATCTGACCATCATTCTTTAACGGGTAGCGTAGTCAGTGATGCGCGCGTACGTCGATAATTATGTTGAAACGGATATTAATAACCTCAACGTTTGTACTTCAGATATTGATTTCCTATAGTTCACCGCATCTTAATTCAATCGTATTTGTTTTCACCACTTTGTAAATTTGTCCGTATTAGTTACTTTACAATATCGCGTTACTTTACAATACAACTATCTTTATTGTCTATTTACTGGATTAATGACTCGAACGCTACGAATTTTATAATTAATTAGTATTTTATATCAAGTAAACTATCTATTTATATATCTATCCATCTATCCGATAATATAGTATCTGTGATACGGCTAATACAATAGCGAGATAACGTCAATCCACGATTATAGCGACGTACATTAACACCGACTGAAATCATTCATTAGCCCTACCCACAGATATGACTCATCAGCCCTAGCCACAGCTATGACTCATTAGCCCTAGCCACAGCTATGACTCATGATAATTAGGTAGATACGTCTCATTTGTCAATACCGCCTATGACATTTAACAAAACATCTAGTTGGCCATCTCGTGAGAAGGGAGCATGTGAACAATAGCTATATACAAATATTGTATACTGTACATTATTATAATACATGTATGATCATATGTAGGATATTACTATAATCCTAATTTAATTTATAATAAAATCCGAAATATATTCAAATTTCTATATAGATAAATAAAACCCAGCGTAAATAAATATAAAAAGCGCAGTCACGCGGATGATTTCACTAAATTATTCAGTTTAAACATTGGCGAACACCGCCTATCTACCTAATAATATAACTGTAGCCCTACCGCATAACTTCTAAGCCTTAACTTAATCCCTCCTTCGCTATACCTCACTATACCTTAACTTAATCCCTCCTTCGCTACCTCTCACTATAACTTAATCCCTCCTTCACTACACCTCGCTATACCTCAGGTTGATGTTTTTCTCCGATTCGGGAGCGACGCAGAAGATTGAGCAATGTGACCTCGCAGGACAAGCTAGAGAAGAGTTGCCGATACCCGCGGACTTTCTAAACGGACCTAAGCATCTGACTATCGATCTAAGCCGCGAAAAGTTTGTATGCGATTCTTATGAACGGAAGCGATGTTGACTCCTATGATAAATGATAATATTTATGCTAATTATTAGGATTATTGTAATAATAATTATTATATATATATATATATATATATATATTTATTACAAGGTTGAGGTGTCGATGCTATAGTATTCTTTATTAGAATCCATTGGTTGATAAATGAATGACCTTGAAATAGTGGTATCCCTATTTAACCGACATCGATGCTTAATGAAGCGCGACGGTCTATGTACCCACACCATCGATATAAAGAAAGTGGATAAGCAATTGAATGTGGTGTATGGCACTATCCGCTACGAGCGCTGCAGTCGAAATCCATTATCTGGCCCACTACTTTTTATTTATAATAATATGTATTTATCATATATATATTGATAATCACTACCAATTTTAAGGTACTATCTATACTAAAAATAAAATTATATATTTAAAATACATAATATCAACATTCCTCGTAATTTTGTGTATTTAAATTGAAGATATAATACTATTTTATTGATTTTATTGATATTTATAATTTAAATCCATTGATATAGATAGAAGTCACTTTAATCTATTTCGACGAAAAGCCTACTGTTTTAATATTTGACATATATAATATGACTAATATCCAATCAAAATCACTGATACCATTTTGTTAATTTATCGATAAAAGTGTCATTCACGTGTCTATCTTTTACATGCATTGCGTGCGTCAATTGCTTATCCACTTTCTTTATATCGATGACCCACACGTTACACAAGAACCTGTATTGATAACGGAATAGTCCATTATCAAATATTAGGTGCAACCTAATAGGTGGTGTAGATTTATAAACGCAATATTATAACAATATAATACAATTGTAATAGTAATAATGTTGATAATGATAGTCATGGTAATTGGATAATGATAATTGCAGTGATAGTCAAGCGATAATGATATTTATAATGGAACGATGCTGATGATGGTGAAAATAGCAAAACAAATGATGATGATAATGATAATTATAGGCATTTGATAATTATTTTAATAATGATATTCAGAATGTAATTGGAAATAATTATCCCATATTAATGTTAACATTATTTACAATGAAATTATAATAGTTATATCCATATTACTGTAATCATACTGTAATAATATAGATTGTATTGGGTGAATATTCATAACATCGGATGCTATGACTTTAAAACAAAAACAATATCCACTTTCTTCAACGATCATGACCTGTCAAATATTCTCACATCGATAGTGGCGTATCAGGTACAGTAACTCTAGTTATATACAATATTTAAATTATTATATATAATTCAATATATTTAAGATGTCATTATTAAAATTAAGATTATCTAAATAAGATTAAGGATTAATTACATTACAATAATATAAACAGGGTATTATTATGGTCGGATTGAAGTATGAAAATAATGGAACTTTCGGTATTTTGTACTTTAAAAAAAATACATTGATAAAAAAAGTAGATATACCAGATATTGCCGGTGACATGAAAATGTATGCAAAAGAAAATCAACCAAATATCGAAAGTTTGTCACTTTTATATCATAATAATATTTTTAGTTTTTAATTTATAATAATCACAATTCTATAAAAAAAATCCTATTATATAATTTTCAATTATTATAATGCACACATTTATAAACATATATATATATATATAATGATATAGGTATATATAATGACATAGGTATACATAATTAATAATATTTCAGTTTAAAATATCAATTAAAACTTCATTAAATATACTATGTATGTTAAAAATACATATTTATTTTAATTTATCACTTTATTGCTCGATTTGAATATAACATTGTGCTTAATTTATTTAATTATTGATTATAGACTGGTAATAGAATTAATTTATAGTATTTAATTTACAAAAAAAATCACTAAACAATAAATGAGTAATATACGATCATCGATTTAATAATTAATTTTTTCATCGTATAGCTCCATGTAAATTGATGAAGTGTTCTCACATGTGTACGATGGTTCCGTCGCCCGAAGGAACTATCGGACAATGTTTTTGCGTCGATGGTTACGAAATTTCCGAAGACAATTCTACTTGTATCGGTTGGTGACATCATATTTCCTAGTGTATATGTATACCATTAATAACCAGTGTTATCTGATACCTATGTAACGCCTCACATATCGACTAGACTTTATAAAATCGTGGACTTACTGGTAGCCATTTGAAGAATACAACAACTTATATGAATGTATATCGTTACATTTTATTTACTATATTACTCGGATTCATTCATTCATTCATTAATAATTCATTAATTCATTCATTTATTCATTAATTCATTCATTTATTCATTGTTTAAATTCAGTCACTCATTCACAGTCGCAGTGATCAAAACCAAGTCGTTCATATTTTCACAAGAGAAGCGCATCTGCACCTACATTAACACGTTCGTTAGCTACAGCTATAGGGTATACCCGCGCTCGTATATGGCATAAAAAGGGCATTAAATAGGGCATAGGTATCATTTAGATTAATTAGAATAAATAAAAATTCAACTATAATTATGTATACTTCAACTTATTAAAGATGGTGACGATAATGATGATAATGATGATGATGATGATGATGATGATGATGATGATGATGATCTTTATTATATATAATTAGTAATAGAGGCTAAGCTATTATAATACCTATAGTAAGTAATATCTCATGTGAAGAAATGAATAACAAATAAAAAAGCAATAACAAATATTCAATGATAAACAAAGATAACATATTAGTTATAATAAATAATAAAAATTTGTTTTAAAAAATACTGGGATGTATACATAATTGTTGAGCTGCAGCATCATGATTACATCATGTTTAATAAAAATGTACAGTTATTCGACATAGAGGTTCGTTTTATTATTCACATTAACGCGATATAATCTATATATATCTCCCGTCAGTGCCGATATTTAAATCATAGAATCGTTCCATCGTAAACATTAATCGCGTATTAAACTTGCAGGATATCGGCTGCGTTGGTCAGTGCGGGGCATTGCGGCCGTATCGTGTATGAGAGCCGGTACTATTTGATTTTAAAGGCGAGCGTTGAAATAAATAAGCCCGCACTTTTCAAATGCAATTAAATGTTATACAAAGTGCGAGTGCTATTTACCTAATGCGCGGAGAGCTAGTGCGAGTATATACTACACGTAAGGACGCTGGAACGATGGTGTGTATGTAGGGGGGACCTATCAAGAAATATAAATGTTGTGGTAAAAGTGGGAGGGGGGCCAATACATAGGAGGTCCCCCTAGATTTTAAAGTGGGGGGGGACATATCCCCCCCGTCCCCCCCTGTTGCGGCGCCCCTAACTACACATAATATTTGCCTAATACCGAATACACGTGACCCCCGCAGCCCCCGTCATTCACCATTCATCGAAGCTTATCTTTAATCGTTTACTCAACGTCTAAAGTTGAATTTTAATGTATTCTAATTATTCAAAATTATTTTTCGATAAGCGATGATAACGCAGAGCCCGCGGAAAAATGCACTTCGGCCTAGATTTAATAATCGCCGACGCTAGTTATACATAATACGTATTACATAATATCCACGAGTCACCTTGCGTTAGCGACGATAATATCTCACCTATAGAAAGATGCAGTGCCGCTTATAAATAATATAAATAATATAATTTATTGAATATAGAAAATAGATATTCAAAATGATGTAAATCGGGATACAAACCTATTAATAAAAAATAAATAAACGCATTAACATTATTGATTTACATATATGCCATTGATTTATATATATATAATTATATACTGAGTGTACGTTAATATAATATAAGTCGGGCGACAGCATAGAAAAGATATTGATCTTTATCTGAAGCCCTTTAGAGGAAATAACAATATAATTAATTTAAATACTTCATACGAAAAAAATGTACAACTTTCTTCTAATAAATATTTATTATTATTATTATTTATTATATGCATGAGTCACTCCATGAGTCAATCCATGAGTCACTACCGATGAGTAATCGATGACGACGTCGCCCAGAAAGATGCAGTGCAGCTTCGACTACAGCGACTTCGACACGTCCACCGAGTACGGCCCGTTGACCTTGGACTACCGATCGCAGCACCTCTACTTCGCGGAGAGGTCGGCCGCCGGCCTGGTACCGACGATCCGCCGGACTAGCGTCAACAAGATGACCGACTACATTAACGTGGTGACGGGTAGCGGAGACGTCAGGGGTTAGTGAGCGCGGTAGGTGGGGTCGGGGGTGTGTGTGGGCGCGTAAGGGGGTTAGTGTGCTGCGTAAACGCCGTATCGTAATCGTTAAAAGCACTCTTTACATTTGTTTATACGTCTATTTCGAAAAATTAAAATTCCATTTTTTTACCGATACCACTAAATAAATTAATCTACTCGATTTCTCCGTTTACAATATTGTTTACAATTTATTTAAAATGGCTGCCCCTTAATACTAATAGCGCGCATACATTCACTCACTCGGTGGATAGGTTTAGCGTTCGACTGGATATCTCGTAACATCTACTGGACTGAACACCGCCACGGTAACATCTGGGTATCCACGGAAGTAGGCTATTACATACGTTTGCTGGTCGCGGGGGTGCCCAACTGTTTAGCCGTCGCCGTAGACATATCTCGAGGGTTAGCGGTCATCGCCATAACCTCTCCTACCATCACCATCACCTCCGTTGCCATAACAACCATCACAACCATCACATCCAGCACTATCACCATCACCTCTATATTAACTACACCACCACCACAATAAACATCACTTCCATCGCCATCACCTCTACCGCCACTACTACGTAAAGCATGTTTTAGGCTGCAGTACTAAATCAAACGTACGTGTTTAATTATTAGTTCATAGATAATGTATCTTTTCAACTGAACGTATAAACGACTACTAAATATGAAACAACATAAATATAGGTACAGCATTTATACAAGGATATAGAATGCAGTCTGAACTCTCAAATGCACGCATTATCAATTTATTTGAACTAATTACGCGTTGAGATTCATCGTTTGAAATTGTAGAATAACATTACATGCGCGATTAGATATCAAATAAATTGATAACACGCGCGATTGATTTTTCAGCGCAGCAACACCTATATCAATTATGCACCTATATGTACGTCTTTGCTTATCTTGTAATAGTTTATACCTTTGGTTGAAAGGTACAATTATTTAAAAACTAATAATTAATTGTATTCCTTAAAAAGGAACACTGAGAAGGGCAAGATTTGTAACTCACCTGATGATTTTGTGTTCCTCCGTTTTTAACATTTTACCATAGTACCCAGCAAACAGTAAGAGCAGCATAATAGCAGCATAACAGCAAATGCTAGAGCATCAAATGTTTACATTGTGTTATTATGCTGCTGCTATTATAATAATAGCAGCATAATAGCAGCATAATAGACATTTAAAATTAATAGCAGCATAATATCAGCATAATAGCAGCATAATAGACATTTAATAGCATCATAATAGCACAATGTAAACATTTGAGGCTCTAGCATTTGCTGTTATGCTGCTATTATGCTGCTCTTACTGTTTGCTGGGTACATTGGTTATTACTTTACCCTTGACCTTATTGTAATATTTTATATATATATTATATATTTTATAGCACCGTGTTGTACCTTAGTTGTTGACGATCGCAGTACAGTCATTTGCCCACCTACAGAAACCTCCTGTGGAGTCAGAGTGTAGGCAACGATTCATTGATAATGATCGCCGACCTGAGCGGTGTGAATAGGAGCGTCTTCTTCAAACACGAAACTAATCGAACGAATGCTTCGATCACGTCGATTACGATAGACTACGATAAGGACAGGTTCTCGAGGACATAACTACCATCACCGCAGTACCCTAGCGCAATACATCCTTTACATAGGCGTTAAATTTCAAATGTCACCATTTTAATTAAATGTATTTATATTAATTATTAAGTTACCTCTATTATAGATATTCACCTCACTATTTCACATGAGCCCTTCACACATCCCCTCTAGGTTATACTGGATCGAACCGTTGCATAAACGACTCGTTTGGCGACTACTGAGCAGCAACCCTAGCGAAGAACCGAACCCTATGCCGCAGCTCTATAACTACACTGATCTATACGCGGCCGCTTTCATGCACGTTAGTGAGTCTCTATCGGGGCCGCATAGGTCTCTAGGGGTCCCTGTCTCTAGTATACTAGTATACCCTATAGGGCCATATATATCTCTAGTGGGGCCCTAATGGTATCTAAGTGTCCCTATAGTTATCTAGTAGGGCCGTATATATCTCTAGTAGGGCCATATATATCTCTAGTAGGGCCATATATATCTAGTGGTACCAATTAGGTTTGTAGTGGGTCCCTAATGGTATCTAGTGGGTCCTTATAGATCTTTAGAGGGGCTATATATATATATCTCGAGTATGGAAATATAGTTCTATAAGTGTCTAGTAGGGTGCTATATGTCTCTACTAGAGGCCTATAGGAGTCTATTAACAACACTATATCAGCATATCGAACATCCGACTTCCTCACCCCCACAATCGGTATACCTATTGTATGGGTCCTATACTAATGTATATGTGGCGATCTTCATAGGGTAGTGAGTTAGTAGAGCTCCATCCAGAACCCTAATTCCTTAATGATCTAGACTCTAATGGTCTTGATCTTCATAAGCGTTATACACTCCCCCCCTTTCACTTTGGGGCTCCTATTGAAACCCTCCCCACTACTAGAACTACTTGGTAGATTCTGTATGAACATACCCACCAACTCCAGACCCATGCATTCCTATCTAAACCCCCCCCCCACCCATATTCCTATCTGACCCCCTCCCCCACATCATACCTATCATACCCCCTCCCCCCCACCCATCATTCTTATCCAACCCCCCCACCCCCCCCCCCCCCCGCAGGACTACGTGGCACTGACTACAGCCTCGCGAGGTCTGCTCATCGTAGAGCTGGAGTCAGGCCTTATTATCGACGTGGCTCAGTCTAAGGAACACTCCCTCAGTCGTTCTCTTAACGTTATCGCTAACTTCCGACAGAATCAACCGCTGTTTTCAGATAAAAGTACGCCATATCTATCATATAATATCCTAATTGGTTACCCTTCATCTAAGTTAATATATATTCAAAAGTATAAAAGTGAAATATTGATAATATTAGCGTAAGTTATTGAAATAAATATAGAATAATACGAAATAACAAAATAAAGAATGGACCACATATTACAGTTATATTTATTAAATGATTATATCCAAATTAATTTATTATAATATCTATTATATAAAACCTATATATTCACAGATACTTATTACTAATACATGAATTGATACTTTTCATTTACTAATAAGGACATAATTAATATATTCATACATGATTATACTTGCTTATACATTCTAGAGTTAATATAATATATATATATATATATATATATATTTCCCCTGCAGTTACCCCTATAAAAAGAGGCGTAATTTATCCGTTATTACGCCAATTTTTGGCTATTTTTTAGGTTCTTAAATATTTCTACTACTCTCTCCCTATCTTTTTCCCTCACATTCCCTATTCTCACTCCTCAATAAATATCGAAAATATAATATCTAAAATTCAAGTACGAAATTGTACGTTTCAAAGATTATCAACACTTATATGTCTTTATGAAATAATCGAGTCTTGTTTATGGATGTTGTTGTATTTACATTGCTACTTTAATTATGAGTCTTATAATTATAGTATAGTAATTATATAACTATGTTATTTCACCTGTGTAAGTGTGATTTAATAAAATAACCCGTATTTATTTATGATAATGTATATTTCATTCGCTTATAGTTGATGTCCCTAGCTGCTGTTGAGCACTGTTCAATATAGCCGAATAGTTCAATATTGTATTATTAAACGGCATTATTCGATACCGGCGCTGTCAGCACAATAACGCACACACATACACACACACCCACACACACACTCACACGCAGACATACACACACTCACACACATACACACATACCCACACACACACTCACACACACACTAACACACTCACACACACACACACTCGCATACGTAGCCATACCTTGTCAAAACCGGTCACTATGCGAGCACGTCTGTCTACCTAGCATCGCGGACAGTAGGGGGTACGTCTGCATCTGCTCCGATTCAATGATTCTCGCCCCCGACCTCCACTCCTGTGTTCCCGATCGTTGGTCGATGCGTTTAAATATAGTAATAGTATTTTTTAAATATACATATACATATACGTTTAATTTAAATATAATATAATATACATTTAATTTAAATACAATATAATATACATTTAATTTAAATATAATATACATATACATTTAATTTAAATACAATATAATATAAATATAATAGGAATATATTTCACTTTTTTCTGTTGTTTATATTATATATATATATGTGTTGATTCCTCCTCAAGGATATTAAAATAAGGCCATAATTAATATATGTATACATGGAAACATTCTAGAGTTAATATAATATATAAATATATATTTCCCATGCAGTTACCCCTATAAACGTAGGCATAGTTTATCAGCTATTACGCCAATTATTTGCTATTTTTTAGGATCTTAAATATTTCTACTACTCTCTCCATATCCGTTATCATCACGTTCCCTATTCCCACTCTTCAACAAATATGTCTGGTAACCCTATTAATAAGGGTGAATAGTATTCATCAAACGTATATATCGTATAATTATTATAATAATAGCGTATCGCGTTAAATATGGTAATGAAACTTATAAATAATATATACGATCGGCGATAGATAATATCGAAGCGTATTCACTGAATATATATGTATACCTATACACGTGTTTAAATTGCCTCGCCGTTTCCGATTGGTTGATAACCCCGGCACCACCACCACCTAGTGGCCGACAGTGTACACTACGACGACGACGATGGCGACTTCTTCTTGTTAAGTGAACCGCGACGGAGAGCTATCCTCCTGTCCAGCGTCGACTTTAGTCACGTGACAGCCATTAGGACCGCGCCCATAGATAGACCTAACTACGTGGCCGTGTCCAGATCTATAAATAGAACTACGGGTTAGCACCGCTACCTCCACTAGCTATCCATCGAATGTACTATTATTCGTGAATCCATTGTTCGATTTAATTTCACATTTACTAATTTTAATTAAATGTTGGTACGTACAGCTAGACAATCAAACCTCGTCTAGTACATGGTTGTACATTGTAAACTTGATCCTGTTATTTTTAATATTTTATTTCATCGTAAATATACAAATATACGTATAATTTGAAAAAATCATATACCCCTTCCCACACCTGGTACACCTACCTCACCCCTCACATACATATCCCCTCCTCCCCCATGTAGAGATATACTAATTGTACAGTCATACACACACACACACACCTCACATCGCCCCCTCCCCGTGTAGAGCTATAGTCACACACACACACATATACACATACATACACACCTAACCCCACATAGACACACATACACACATACATACCTAACATTGCCTCCCCTCTCCCCTATATAGAGATATACTACGCTGATGCGAATATCTCTGTTCTGAAGAGCGTACACCTTCGCAACACGACCTCTACACGACCTCAGAACATCGTCGACTCCATGAGCGTTCTGATCGCTCCGTCTTCCATGTCCAAGTCGCACATCAACGGCATCGGTTAGGCGCACGCGCACATCTATTACGTAATCCATTGTTACGTAACCCATTGTTACGTCATCCATTGTTACGTAATCCATTGTTATGTAATCCATTGTTATGTAATCATTGCCCCCGGGTTTCGTATCACTACTTTCACACCAACATCACAAACAGCCCGATATCCGCCTGATTTTATAGCCCGATATCGGCTGCTTCTAACTATTCATTTTAAAACATTTACTAGACGTCGGGCTAATCAAATATGTAAGATTTCATAATAGGTAATGCTTATATATAAACATCGACCTGCCCGATAATGGTCTGTATTTATAGCTGTTCACACTGAAACTGTCCTATGTTTATGTTAGATGATATCAGGCTTTATTTGGTGCGAACGTAGCTTTATTAATGTTCTGTATTAGAGATTATTAGAGATATAATAAAGTCTCTACGACATCGGAAATACATGTTCCTTCTAGATAAACGCATCATTTTTGTGTGATAAAGCTTCGTTATTATTAAAATACTGATAACAATACTGATAACACTACTGATAACAATACTGATAACACTACTGATAACAATACTGATAACACTACTGATAACAATACTGATAACAATACTGATAACACTACCACTACAACACAGGTACACTAGAAGGCACCCCGCTGATCTACTACAGCGACGCCCGCAAGCATACACTGGGAGTGCTGTCCTCTGTTCACTCGGTACAGGCTCAAGTGGACAAGGACGGCAGGTACAACACTAGCCGCAGCACGCTGGACGTGAAGAGAACACTGTTGGCCGGTAATCTGCGCAGAATTAAAGGCCTTATCGTGGACAGCGTAGATAGGTTAGAGGCTTTATCATTGTGTATAGTGTAGATAGATTACATGCCTGATAAGCTGTCTTCACACCAAGAATCCGTACGGATAACCCGAACTGATTGAAAATCCGAGAATATTAGGTGTGAAGTCAATTTTAAATGTTCGGATAAATCCGTACGGATTTATCAGTACGGATTTATTTATAACATGTTCTATAAAATCCGAGCACTGAACGGAATTATGAGGAATTTGAACGTAATTTTAATGTAATTATAATTAACTTAATTTATTTAAAATATATTTATTCATATTATATTTTTATGTTTATGTTTACATCAAAGATCTTATTAGACTTGTTATGATACGCACGAAACACTGCAGATTTTCTGTCCGGATTTATGAATGCTTTAAATATCTTTTATTTTTAAATATCTATCCGTGCGGGATATCCGTACGGATTATTCTTGGTGTGAACTCAGCTTTAGTGTAGATTGGCTACATGCCTCACATTCCCTTCATCTCTATTATTATATATAGTTATCGTTATTGTTATTTTTGTGGAGTCCTTTCTTCCCATCCATCCTCTTAGATGAAGTTACAACTTATAACTATACGGCTATAATGTCCATTCTTAGTTCGTATACTATTCATCATTGAATATATACGATGTCCTTCTATATATACGATGTCCTTCTATAGACACGTGTACGTAACTAAAGGGCTGTATCGCGTGGGTCTGATTGTACGCTACGACATGGACGGAGGCAATGCTTTCACAGTTGTCGAGCATCCGAGAGTCTTGAAGTCGTTCGCCATCGATTTCAAAAGTTACGCCCGCATCGCGATATATCCTACGTAGCATACGCTGTAGACGTGTGAGAGCTCAGTAGCTCAATCATGCTCAGTCCATGTAGACTATTAAACTAGTACGCTATCGTATGTTATCGTAATAGTATATTATTTTAGATATATGCATTACGAGAATATCTAGCTGTATACAAAATATATATATAATAGTTATTAATTAAATAAAATAATCATAGGTATTTTCAGGGTTCTGAAAATGTTGGTTAAACTTGTTTTTTCCAGGCAAAAATGGTAAAAGCCTACCTCTTCCCATCGATATAAATAAAGTGGACCTGTGCAATTGACGCACGCAATGCATGTAAAAGATAGACACGTGAATGACACTTTTATCGATAAATTAACAAAATGATATCAGTGATTTTTATTGGATATTAGTCATATTATATATGTCAAATATTATAACAGTAGGCTTTTCGTCGAAATAGATTAAAGTGACTTCTATCTATATCAATGGATTTAAATTATAAATATCAATAAAATCAATAAAATAGTATAATATCTTCAATTTAAATACACAAAATTATGAGGAATGTTGATATTATGTATTTTAAATATATATTTTTATTTTTAGTATAGATAGTACATTAAAATTGGTAGTAATTATCAATATATATATGTATAAATAAATATTATTATAAATAGAAAGTAGTGTGCCAGATAGTGGGTTTCAACTGCAGCGCCCGTAGCAGATAGTGCCATACACAACATTCAATTGCTTATCCACTTTCTTTATATCGATGCCTCTTCCATGTAATCTTATTGTAAAAACCGGCAAAAACCTCATCGATAAAAATAATTTTATTTCATTTATTTATTAATTCATATATTAGAATTATAATAGAAGAATAAAACTATTAATATTTTTAATATATATATATATATATATATATATATATATATATGAAGAATACATTTATTAGAATAATAATAGAAAAAGTATAAATAATAAAACTTTTAATATTTTTAATATATATATATATTATATATAATATATATATATATATATATATATATATATATATATAAAGAATACATTTATTAGAATAATAATAGAAAAAGTATATATGAATAATACATTTATTAGAATAATAATATAAACAATATATATGAATAATACACCGAATACAAGTCTTTTACTGATGTTTCTGTGTTTTCTATTTTGCATTTATCAAAGTGCATTTACAACTGTACATGAAATCTTATTACTATATATTTGATGACTTTTTTACATTTAGCCTTAATTTTAGAATTTTCATTATTCTAATAAATTGATCCCATATCGGGTGCTTTGGTTCTTGTTCATTATTCGTATATTATATTTCATTATATGTATATGTATTCATTATATGTATATTATTATTAACTTATATTATTATACTTATTAACATACTCTGTCATTATAAATTCAAAGTAAATTTATTTATTGTAAATATATAAAATATATATATTTATATTATAAATATATAATTGATTCAGCAAACCTATCATTTTTTATAGATTTCAATTAAAAATAAAATAAATTTCTATAGAAAATCAAAAAAATAAAATACTGTGAATAAAATGATTGTTTTCTGGAATATTATTTTTAATAATTATTTATTTATTTATTTATATATAATAATAAATATTCAGAGATATATGATTAAAAAGTAATTGTATTTATAAATAATACTATAATATAGATAATTCTTATTGAATAAACATT
This sequence comes from Osedax fenrisi, assembly GCA_964019155.1. Classification (NCBI taxonomy): domain Eukaryota; kingdom Metazoa; phylum Annelida; class Polychaeta; order Sabellida; family Siboglinidae; genus Osedax; species Osedax fenrisi. The sequence continues at coordinate 3,153,456 of OZ025242.1, forward strand.
ATTCAGAATATTATTTATGAGATCAAAGAAATTGAATTTATTGTAAAAATATATATTGTATCATTTTTATTATTTAAAATGATTCAGTATTATTAATATATTGTATACAATATAATATAATAAATAAGTAAGTAATATTATAAGTTATATATAAATTATATTTTTAATTTAATAAATATTATTATTTAATCTCATAGCTTTGTTAGATATAAGATAAATATTTATTTTAAGATATTATTAATAAGAATGTATTCATTGAATATAGATTATTTATTATGCATTTATTTAATAAATTGTAGTTTTTGCCATGACAAAATCAATGGCAAAAACCTGTTTTCGACACAGTGGTTTAAACCGCTTTTGATTTAAACCGTTTTAACACTGGTATATGTATTTAATAGTTCTTATTAAAAGTTATCGTATCGTTATGAATTCGTACTTAATTATAGAGTGTAATATTATCAGTCGTTACGAATATAAACTAACCGTCTTCAACCAATCAGCATCCACGCTTTTCTGGTCGGATACGAAATCTTCGACTATTTACTACGCCACCTTCGACAATAGCGGCGAGGCGACCACCCTGAACAGTACGTCTACACAAGTTTGTTGCTCACTCGCCATAGTACCATATACGTAAACTTTAAGCGCGCGTGTAAATAACAAATTCAGATATTTAAGTGTAAAATATTGTGCTTTATATAAATATACATATATATAGATATTGATATTGTTTTCGCTATTCCCTACAATATATATACATACCGTTCAATAAATATACAACTACAACTAGGCGCTGGAATGATTTTGTATGTAGGGGGGACCAACCAATCAAAATAAATGTTGTGGTAAAAGTGGGGGGGGACCAAAATATAGATTTTAAAGTGGGGGGACATATCCCCCCCGTCCCCCTTATTGCAGCGCCCCTAACTACAACGCTAACAACCTCCCCTAGGTGTTGTTCACATCCGACAACAACGTCAGCCTACCTACTTCGCTAATAGTCGTACACCTCGCGCGAGAAACCTATCTCTATTGGATCATGTCTAAAACGAACGGAATATACAGGTAAGCCCCGCCTACTCTCCACCCGTTTAACACTAATTATATAATCAATAACGCATCATCTACGCATCATTTTGTTAAGTATCCGCACATATAACAATACTTGTTAATACAATACGATATATATATATATATATGTGTGTATTTAATATGTGTAATTATATATAATAAATATAATTATTTAGGGTCATTATTTTCGATCTATGATAATCGGGTTTAACGATACAACAATTCATTAGTACATAATCGTGTTATTGTATATTACTCCTCTATTGTATTATAATTAATTGAGAGATTAATTATCATTAATTTAATATATCTACATCTCTAAACATTCACGATTCACTACATTATTTGACGAGATAAAGTATGGATATATATTGCAACGGCTCGTATAATCCAATGTTTTATTTTTATTTTACTTCTCCGTTTATTTCTTGTTTTTTTGTATCGTGTCGTTTTGTCTTACTGTTATCACATTTATATATTTTGTTTATATATGTTATATAATTATATGTTTATATATAATTATAACTTTCTTCATATATAACCAGTAATTCAATAAACTTTTAATCTATCTATCTATCTATCTATCTATCTATACTCGACCCAATAATGTACGTAATTCCTGATAATCTCGTACTTTCTTTCGGGTACTCGTGTACCTAAACATCTCTATATTCTCTATATTTAATTATTTACGTATCCGTGAATCGTTGGCGTCCTTACTGAAACACAACGGCGAGGGAGTGGTATTAATTAGTCGTATTTGTGTTCACATTTACTCTTCTATCATATTCTAGTATATTAAACTATATTCATATTCTATTGTATATGGCGTATTAATGAGTTATTAATTTATTAACCCTGTAAATAACAGTGGTAATTATTTGAATTTGAATATATTTCAGGATATTTGTGATTATTTACTATATTTCAGCTTATATGTAGTATCCACGTGCGCGTTAAAATTACTAAAATCTATGATCTTTGATTTAGAATTCCGCTGTTGAATATATCGCGGCCGAATATCACAATTGAGCACGAATACTTTACGAACCACCTATTCACTAAACCTAACACTATACTTTACGTTCCGGCTAAAAATATGTCCAATCATAATAGTTAGTATCTACTAATCATAATATTAATATATTTTAATTCTATTTTATTAATAATATTATATTTTTTATTAATATATTTATTTTTTATTATTTCACTTTTTATTTTTAATTTTAATTATTTACTTTTTCTCATCTTAAATCTATAAATAGATAAATGACTAGATACACTGTGTTTCTTCATTCGTCTAGGATATGACCTAATTCTGATATTATCATTAATATTATATATATATAATATTTCTTTTCCTTACAATATTTTATATTCCCTTTTACAATATTTCCATTGTACAATTGTAATTTTATATATAAATTTATCGAATAGTTAATAAATTATTAAATATAATCTATAAACTGCTCATCAGGATAATATATTTACGATTTTAAATGAACAATATTTTTATTCCATCATCGAATTATTTTATATTAGTATATACTTATTTAAATATATATGTTACCACGTGATATATACTAAACATCATATCAAAACATTATATAATTATTCATATATTTATATATATACATACATATAGAATTGCCCTATCTAAAATATACAATTACTAAAGCCTTGATGTGATAATTTATTTTTTTGAAAACAATAATTATATTTATAAAATATAAAAGATGTTAAATAATTCCTTTACCTTATAAAATTATACGATTAATTTATGATGATCATACAATATATTTTATATTTTATAATTTTAATATTATTAACTTTCATTCTAACCCATCTCATTAAACCATATCTTAATATTCTGATTAAAATTTTAAACATATATAGATATATCTGAGTATTGCTCTGGCTCATTACAGCAATGGTATAATAATAAGTTATAAAATTAATTTTGTAAGTATAAATTGTATTCCATATATATATATATATATAGATATATAATATACGGAATGAGAAGACAAAACGGGCATATAAATACGGAATACGCTGACACGAAGATTAGGCCGACAATTTTGTGTCAACCACCTACTTTAATTTATGAATTACTATATGTTAGAGAAATAATTGGTATCTAATTAAATAATATTTTAATAATCGTTATATTATAATGAATATATTTAATTATCATTTGGTTTTATAGAGAATAGACTATAAATAATTACATTTTTAGATTTCTGCGTGTATATACTTGGTTACACAAAAAAACGGAATCTGTTGACACACTGTTTTTACCGAAATACAGCAACTTAATGCGTATATGTCAAATGGCAATTTATGAATTAATATATTAAATGTACTTTAGAATAAATATATTGAATAAAAATATAAAAGATGTTATTAATTAAAAATATACATTTTGAATTAAATATTATTATTATTTTGTAAAAATATACATCAATTTCTATTTATAATCAAAGATTTGTATGACTCATAAAAACTTAGGAAATAGTAGTAATTATTTAAATTTCAATATTATTATTTCAGATTATTTCAAAATTTGAATAATAATAAATAATTTGTATATTATTAAATATAGTAGGTATTATATTTTAATAAATTATCTATGTATATATATAGTAAATAAATATATAAATGTATGTTATATATTATTGAATATAGAATCGTAAGTAAGATACTATAGTACCATTTTCGAAATATTTGTTTTTCAATAAGTTATTTATTTTTCATTATATTACATTATTAATTCATTTTAACCTTCCTATATAATATCTAATATTAGTAATATTACTATAATTTTTAATATTTCCAAACTAGTATAAAATGTAAATACTATACATTTATAGTCTACGAATAACCCAACTATAATGTATTTGTACGATATAAATAAAACCATAGGAATACGATTTTTTATATTGATGCTATTATAATAAATTTGATATCATTAGACATATTATTAAATTCTATAATAGAAGTATTTTAGTTTATTTTTATTTAAAAAAAGTTATGCACAAAAAAAATAGTAAAAATAATACATGGTGTAGATAGGAATTATGCATGTTTTAATTAATTTATAATACTTATGCAATCATGATTCATTCAATAATTTATATTTTTTAATAGTATATATTCGATATTATTAACACATAGATTAATAATCATATTTGTATCCGCTTTTTGTATTGTATTCAATAAATATATATTATTATTATATAATTATTATAATATATACACACTTATATAATTATGTAAGCCTATTTATTTAGTATTAACAAAGATTTTGCGAAGCAAAGATATAACACTCCCTATACATGCAACATAATTTAGTAATATCCCCTGCTGCTGCTAGCAGTAGTATCGAAATCACTGAAATAGATTTAGGTTAGGCTCTATTTGCATACAACAATTTTTTCATTGCTCTATTAAATTACATGCAATATAAATTAGCTTTTATTTACTAAATATATACTTATAGCATTTAAAACATACATATCATATTTGTTTGTTATATATTAGTAATGAACACTTAGTTTTCATCATATAAATATTAATTTAAAGCATATTATTTAACATTTTAAAAGTGTTTAGTTAAATACGAATTTACATTATAGATAACACATAGTTCCTAAAAGTAACCCGCTATAGGTGGCACTGGGGTATTTTGTATACAAATTCGAAAAACACGATTTCGCGTAAGTGTTTTATCTTTCCTTCGGAAAATCTTTGGTATTAATTCAATATAAATATAATGGGATATGTATATAGATATACAAAATGTTTAATCTGGTATATATATATATACCTCAATCCAAAGTGGCGAGTATTAGAATCATTTAGAATTATATTTTAAAGTGATGCCACACATGAAAATATACGCACGAAACAACCTCACTTGCGAATATCAAATGTTTCTATAAAAACATAATTATTTTCAAAATGCATGCGAATATTCGTAGGTATTTACGTTTTACTTCTATTTATATACCTCACTTTAACTCTCCCTAATAAATTCAATATAATGTTAACATTTTAATTAATACATGTAAAAATGTATATAATTATACGAGGGATTTCCATATAGTTTAGGTGTGGAATAGACTTTATAGATATAATAGCCATACCCGAGCTAGCTTTGCTATGTTTTTTATTGTTTATCTATCTATTTTTTATTAATTATAGCGATTCCTGATTCTGCATTTCTGCCGTACACGACCCGTAACATTATGTATTATATATTAACTCATTGATAACAAAATTATTGTCTAATTAATTGATAACGAATTATATTGTTGATTTTATTTTATATTGTATAAAATACTTTTACTATAATTTTAAATAAGCATTTTTTATATTTTCGATAATGATAAGTTATTAGTATTTAAATCGTAATTGAACCAAAATCATATTTTGATACCCGAAACCTTCCATGTAGTCAATTACCCGAAACTACCCGACATCATTTACAACACTAATATGTATATTATATTTAAATATTTATAAAAATATATATATATATTAGTCATTAATATTTTCTTGTATAAAAGAATAATAAATTAATTATGGATTCTTACATGTCAATTTTATTTCAAATTAAAATACTAAATATATCAATTGTATCAATTATGTTATATTCATTTAAACAATAATCAATTAATTATTCTTGAAAACTTATATAAATCTTTATATTTGATCAACATTAATAATTTAATTTATATCAAAAACAGATTTTATGTATTTGTATCAAATAATCATAAATATATTTAATTGTATTTCATTTATTTATATTTGTTAGTGTAATTATATTAGAATAATACATTACATAAATATTATTATTTGATTCAAACATTAACATAATTATCAAAATCAAATTTAGTATATTTGTATATGAATCATTAATCAGAAATGTATTTATATTAAAGTATATTTGTATATACAAGTTGTTAAGTTATTAGAAAAAGAATCAATGCGTTAAATACATTATTTATTAACTTTGTACATTTATCACGGCTCTTATAGATAGGCGTCTAGCATTGCTTAATCATGTGAGACGGTGATGTATGGGCATATCCCTAGCACTCGGCGTGTGTTAGTATAATGCGAGATAATAATAATAATACACAAAGTAATAGTGATAATAACATAACATCACCTCTTCTAAGAAGAAGATATATTACAGGACAAATCGGTAGGGAGTGTGCCTGTTCCTGGAGCTTCGGCGTATAGTTTCCTAAGCTGCTTTTGTTCTATAATAGCTGTGTGTGAGAGGATGGTATTATTATCAGATGGTGGTGTTGGGTAATTAGATAAATGTAGTGTTTGAGTGGGGGTATTCTCTATGGTGGTGTAATTTTCTTGGGGTTAGTTGTAGGTGTTGATCGTATTTTATGTCTTGTACGTCATAGGATGTTTCCCGTATGGGTACACATGACATATGATTCTGGTTCGTTTCTTGACAATGGTAGCTGGGGATCATGTGAATTTTAAGGAGTCTCGAATTTGACAGATTTGAACGTTATGTACGATGTATGCAGTTTTCTTGCAAGTAATGTCATCTAGTTAATTTATGTCTGTTTGATGTGTTTGTAGTTTTGTGCGTTCTGATGTTTGGATTGATGTAAGAGTAGGTGTAGAGGGCTGGGGTCATCATATTTTGAGGGTTATTTCTCTAAGATAGTAGTGCTTTAGTTATCTTATTGATGTCTGTATTTTTTATAATGTTCTTTATGGTCTGAACGTGTCTTTCTATGAATTCATTTGATGCTAGGTAGTGAGGACTGGATGAAATGTGGGTGATGTCCTATTAGTGGAGGACATATATGGTATGCTTCTGATGTTTGGTGGTAGTTTCCAATTGCTTATTGGATGTGTCTGGAATCTTTCGCATTGGTTGGAATACCATATTACATATAATATCATGATGTCGCCTTACTTCTTTGGTGCATATGTTATGCTGGATACCTATGCTGTAGGCTTATTTACCGATATGATGATTCCTTTGGACATCATACGCTATAGTTCTATATATACTTTAAAGTTGATTTCGACACATTTATTCGCATGTAACAAGGGTCGTACTTATTTTTCGAGGCTTATTTGAAGTGTTACGGGGAATATTCTGGTATCATTTTTGGCGGGTGGTTTTGATATAGGTGGGATTATGTCTGTGCATAATATTTTTATGAGGCTTAGCCTTCTGCAGATGTGTCTATTAGTCATATTATAGGGGGTTGTGGGGATTCGACTATAGTGAAGTTTATATCGTATAATATGCCATTATAATTATAACATATTATTGTTATGCCGTAGGTCGCAATAGGTTTATTTTCATATGCTAAGAGTATGTATGGATAGGGGTTAGTTAAGTAGGCTTTCTAATGTTATTGTATACCTTAAAGGATAGTACATTACTTTAAGACCCTTTGTCAACTTTAAATAATATATATGTTCTATTTTTAAAGGGTATGAATAGTTTAACATAATTTAATAAAAACCTTGTATCTTATGTCCTGGTCTGCTACATGTAAGTTTGATGTAATTTAGTGGACTCCTGTTTCTTATAGTTCTTATAGTAATGTCTGCTCCTACAGAAGGATTTGAAGTTATTCATCTTGTTACAAGCATTGCATCTGAGTCCGAGAGCTGCTTCCTGTAATTTATTTCAACATAGTTTTTTTTGTAGTTTTAAACTATATAATTGAAACAAAATATTAATTAGTAAATAATTTAAAGTGTTATATATTACTAACGTTAATCAGTACATGATACCGTGTTGAAACTCATCAAATAAACTGGATTGCAGGTATCCAATTCTATATAATTTAAATATATTAATAAATATATATATACTTAATAGTTACTGATATTTTGAGTAACATATATGTATATATGAGTAATTTATATATATAAAAAATAGTTAGTAGATAATTAAGTATGATAATAAATATTATATACGATTAAATAGTGATATAAAATGAACCAAATAAAACATGCATATTGGAGTATATAAATTACCGGCAAAGATCTAAAAATTATTTAGCTGTAGTAAGTTTGGTGGTGGTAGGTGCGATATGTATTTTTGAGACGGCCATTTTGTTGAATTCATATATGTAGAGATAAGGAAGCATTTTCTCTTTTTTTTAAATGTTTCTAAAATACTATTTATTGATTTAAACTATTTTTTTTATTATATAAAAAAGAAAGAAAATCATATCTATTACATAAAAGTAACAAATATATATTTTACAAATAATAATTCTATTTTTGAATATGGGTTTTGTTATATTATTCATATATATGTTAATTATATATAGAAAAATAATTAGGTAGATAGCTTTGTACTTTTATCTAAACATTCATTTATATATGTAAACATAGCATATATTATTTCTAGTAAAATGCATTTGAAAAGTCAACAATAAATAAATTGTAAAGTAATTACATTATGCATTCAGCTAATATAAAATCAATATTATAAAATAATAGTTAATAGTTTATAAGTTAAAGTTAATAATTAATAAGTTTTTTTATCTATATATAAATGTAATTTTTATAGAATTTATATATTAGATATAAAATATTATATAACAATATATTTTAAATATCATGCTATAAAATATGCTTTTTATGTTATTTAAAAACTTATTTAATTGGTAATTTGTTCATAGTTACTAAATAACATATATGTTATATATGCTATATCATCAATTAATAGTACATATTAGTGATCTAAATTTTCAAATCTTTCAATTCAAGTTTCAAATCGAGTCACATCATTTTCAAACATTTATATAAATTATTATTTCAAATCTTAAATCTAATTTTCGAGTCAATTCGAGTCACACCTATTTAATTTTCAAAAATTTGTATGGATTAAATTCACTATTTATCATAGTATTGTAGCCACATTATTATACGTAATATGTAATTTATATACTTATAAATTATATAAGTCATTATTTATATGTATATATATATACAATAAATGCTCCTTTTTTTTCGAGTTTATTCCAAATTATAGTACTAATCGAACTTATTAAATATATTCCTATTATATATAATAGGAATATATTTAATAAGTTCGATTAGTACTATAATTTGGAATAAACTCGAAAAAAAAGGAGCATTTATACGATCAGAGTGATAGATTATTAATATAGATGTAGGGAACTAAATTAGTGAACAAACGTATATTAATAGATAATAGATAAGGACAGGTAGCTAATTGCATATCCTAAATTATTATTATATAATACTCATGAATCGATTTTATATGATACATTGGATGGCATTTAGTGTATGATACACTCTCAATATATAACTCTATGTAGAGAAATATGTACACTTATTAACTATTTTAGTGTTTGTATATTATATATGTGTGTATATATGCATGTATGTAGGTAGGTGTTTATTTAGTTAGATAGGTATGCAGGTAGGTATATGTGTAGATGGATAGATAGTCAGGCAAATATGTAGGCAAGTATACAGGTGGGGAGGTAGGCAGTCAGGTATGTAGGACCTACATATATATATACATTGGGAAAGTAGATAGGTATGTATGTAGGTAGATAGGTGGGTAGTATAGTTAGGTAGGTTGTAGGGCAGGGAGGTATGTATGTAGGTAGATATATGGATGGGTGGGTAGATAGGAGGTAGGTAGGTGGGTGATAGGGTAGTTATATAGGCAAGTAGGTTGGTAGGTAGTCATGAAGGTAGAGAGATATGGGTGGGTAGTTAGGTGGGTGGGTGGAAAGGTAGATAGATAGTTAGGTGGGTGGTAGGGTAGTGTATGCATATAGGTAAGTAGGTACTCAGGAAGATATTTAGGTATATGAGTGGGTGGGTAGGTAAGTAGGTTGGTGGTAGGGTATGCATATAGGCAAGTAGGTGGATGGGTAGGTAGTCAGGTAGATATATGTATGGGTGGGTAGTTAGGTGGGTGGATGGATAGGTAGATATGTGAGTAGGTAGATAGATAGGTAGGCGGGTTGTTGGGTAGGGTATGTATATGGGCATGTAGGTGGCTGGGTAGGTAGTCATGCATATACTTAGGTTGGTAAGTAGGTAGGTATATAGGTGGGTAAGTAGGTATTCATGTAGATATGTAACTATAGTAGGTATGTAGGAAATCTGCAATGGAATTTGTTTATGTTTACTGTGCTCTCACATTATACTTTGTTTGTAGAAGTAAAGGGGATCAACTGTATATTAGATGATGGGAAGTTTTTACTATCAATAAATTCAATAATTTATGTGACAAACATTGTTTTATGATTTGAAAGTCTTCGAATACAGGAATTGGTAAAGATTTGATGTCTTCAAACATTTTTTTGGTGATTTGAATGTCTTCGAATACATGACATGGTAGAGATTTGATGTCTCCAAACATTTTTTTAATGATTTGAAAGTCTTCGAAGACAAGCAAAGATTTGAATTTTTAGATCACTAGTACATATTACAATTTGTTCTGATATTAACTAATTTATCCATTGAGATCCTCTTAATTAATAAATATATATATATATTTATATACACAAAATTAATTTACCTTACTATGGCAAGCTTTTTCGGCACTTTATGAATCGCATTCTCAGATCATTTATATCTCTCATCACATTTAGTAGAGCACCAGACATGCATACTATATCGTCCATCGACTGCTGTATATAGTTCTTTATAGGCACCCACGATACGTCATTTATGAGATGACATTCAGAGAGGAACATATCTCGCCAGGTTCACTTTATTGCCCCAACAGTGTCCTGAATATAGAAATTAGAAAAATATAGATAAGTATAAATATAGATAACTATATTTATTAATATATATATAAGTTAAATTTGTTTTATAAATAAAATTACTTATTGGCGGAATAAGTCTTAATAGATTACTAAATAAGTCGTCAGAGATTACTTTAATAAATTAATATGAGTAATTAAGAATTAAGTAATATCACTACTCATTAGTAACCTCGTACCACTTGTAAAGTTAAGTGTTTTCATAATTCTACAATTATTATTCTAATATTTATATTTAATCATTAATTATTGATGGAAAATATAATATATACAAATATGTATATAAATAATAAATCTAGATTAGAAATTAAAATAATTTAAGATAACTATAATGTTAAATTCATAAATAATACTTTTAGAATAAACTAAATTTAATAAGACGTACTAGATTACATAGTCCGAAATGACCTCGTACAAGATTAATTTTAGATAAGTTTTTTTATAGATAAGTTAAATTGGTCTATAAATAAAATTACTTATTGACGAAATAAGTCAATAGATTACTCAAAAAGTCGTCAGAGATTACTTTAATAAATTTATATGAGTAATTAATAATTAAATTATTATGGCACGAGGTAATTAGAATGTACGTAATTTAAAAGTACGACTTATTACTAAGTTATTAAATAAGTTATTAGTACTCTCTTACGACTTGTAAAATTAAGTGTTTTCATAATTATAGAATTATTCTAATATTTATATTTAATTATTAATTACTGATGGAAAATATAATATATATATATATATATATGTATGTATATAAATGATGACTATAGAGTCGAAATTAAAATAATCTAAGATAACTATAATATTAAATTCATAAATAATACTTTTAGAATAAATTTAATAAGACGTACTAGATTATATAGTCCGAAATGATCTCGTACAAGATTACTTTCTACCGTAATTAATACTAAACATGTTATTAAAATATAAGTTATAAATCATACTATAATTATGATGTATAAATATTAATTATTAAACACTATATGATTATACAGATAATAATATACTAAACATAATAATATAATTTTAACACTAAATGAATACGATTTTATTAATTTTATAGTTAATAAATTATCATATTTAAAATTATACTATAATAAATTATTATAAAATAATTATCAACAATTATGTATACATTACTAAACAAGTAATATTATAGTAAATATATTATGTGTATTAATAATACTATTATATTATGAATTTTTATTATATATAATGATTATCATTATGATAAGTAAATAAATATTAAGAATGTAAATTGAGCATTACTGTAATGATTACATCATTTATTTAATTAATATAAATTAATTTAATAAATGATTTATCTAGTTGACAATATTATAAATTTAACAATAATTTATGTTATACAATTATCAATAATCATTTTTATAATTATATTTCATATAATATTATACACAACATTTAAAATATGTCTAGTGAGCATGTTTTAGATTTAGAGTTTAAAATCGCGTTATTGTATTTGTATGGTGTTTATTAGTTATGTGTATTTGCACATAATATAATATATTATTAATATATTGATTAATTCAAATCTAATTTAATACTGTTACTCGAGTAATCAAAATAAAAAGTTTCCATATTTTATTCACAATACTATTATTATAACTTTAATATTCACAATTATTTATTATAAATTAAATTATTGTATTAATAATTATTACGAAAAATAAATTTAATAATATAAAGCAGATTTAAAAACACATGTTATATTCAATTATTGAATATTTCAAATTGTATTTTTTAAATAATTTAAAATATATAGATAATATTAAAAATGTTGTATATAATTAACTGTTAATTCAATTTACAATTTAATTTATAAATATATTATTTAAAAATATTATATTAATAAAAAACTAACATATAATTGTCTGTATAACTTGTTTAGATGAATATATTCAAATGAATTAAAATTATAGTTTATTTACATCAATGATTAAAATAACGCATGCGCATTGAATATTCTCATTATAATATGAAACTAGAGTATATGATTCATCATAAATAATGGATACCTAGTAGCGGATTATATGCAATCTTAATTGTAACCCCATTCGTGTTTATTATGCATGAATAAAATTGAATACCATTCCGGTATACTTTGCGTGGGTTTTTTTAGGTTGACAATTATTTTGTATATTTGTCATTAATGATTATTTTATAAAACCAAATATGGAACATTATATTATATATATTAATTAAGTATAATATAAAATTTCAAATTGATACCTATTGTTAAAAAAAGGTATGCCCATTAGGTATATTTTTGATTGTCAGCCGTTCCCGTAAAGAATGACTATATATATATATATATATACATATATCTTATTGAATAGCTTTAATACGTTGTATTGGGTAATGGTATTACTGTTGATTAATATATATTATATTATTTCATTAATAACTCTTAAACTTGTTTTATTATTAGCAGAAAATGCATGTTCCAAAGATAATGGTGGATGTCAGGATCTTTGCATTCCATTGAAAGGTGATAGCAAAACATGCATGTGTTCCGATGATTCCACAGATTGTAAAATAGGTTTGAGTTAACGTACCATCTTAACGTACCATCTTAAACTAATGAGATGCAATGAGATGGGTAGTACCCATTGGGTACAATACAGAATACCATTATATGTTGAATTAAATTATCGTTTCTTATATGCTATTATAGATATTTTCGAATTTGAATAAATTTCGACAAATTAAATATTTTATAAAATATTAAATCATTAAACCCAGTGGCCAGTTGTTCAGAGAGACAATTATCCTTTGATTATCCCAAGACAATAATATTAAGGCTAAGGATTATCATTGGGCAATATTTAATATTACGCAGATAGCTAAAGATTGTCCTAGGACAATATTTAACATTACGCAAATAGCTAAAGATTGTCCTAGGGCAATATTTAACATTACGCAAATAGCTAAAGATTGTCCTTGGATACTTTGTTTTCTCAGAATAACTGTAGCCTGATACACGTACATACGTTATAGGTATATAGTTTATAACATTGTTCTCATAGTTGTTGTAGGGTAAGTAACCACGTTATGATAAGTTTGTGGCCCGTTTAAAGTAATTATATCATAATTTGTATTCACATTTCCCATCGAAAGATGAATGTATGGTTTATTAAAATTGTTAATTTTTATTCAACCATATAGATATTTTCTCGATATTTTCCCCGACTAATAAAATATTATCTAAAGATATTAGCATCGTAAAGAATTCCATATATTCGAAATAGTATAATCTATTGTACTATTTCATTTATTTATTTATTATATAACAATTATTATTATCAGATTACTAGAATAGGAATATTAATAAGATATATATACATACATAATCAACCGACGACCGTTATACTATTATGGTTTGCAGAAGAAACGTGCACGAGGGGTATAACGAACGGAGAATTGGCGAAGGAGTGTCACATTCGCAACGGATCCACATGCGTCTACAGATGCCACTCGGGTTATTACGCGGGTTATTACGCGGGTTATTACGCGGAGAACTACGTTACGGTGGCCATAGCGACCAGAACATCGCGTACCGTTCATACGAAACAATAGGCACATTATTCCGAATCACACGAAGCTAAACTTACAATGACGCCGCGCAGTATCCTAATGCGAGGGGACGTTTGCGAGTTTACGTGTTAACAATTGGGAAAAGGGTTATTTTTAAAGGCTATTCACTTTTTTTCTAGAACACCGTGTGCGAAACGCGCTGAACACACAGTTTAGAATCACATAAAACTAAAGTTACGATGAATGGTCGAGAAAAAAATGTGATAATTATAAAAAATATAATATTCCCCGTTTGATATTCCATTTCATTAATAGTTACGCATAGATATATAGCATTGTATAACTCGCGATGCAGTTACTATGATTATTTATCTCGTAAATGACTTTATAAAAGTTAATTTCCTATCTCAAGCATGTAAATACTTATGGATTTTTAATAATTTGATGATGTAAAAAATCAAAATCTAAGCATGTATAAAGAGTGGTAATATATAGATAAATGCCTTCCGACGCACTGTTGCTTTAACACAATGATATCGAGTATGCTTTCCGATAATCAACATCCTATTTAATATCGTCTCTCATCAGGTTACGTCCAAGACCAAGACTCCGATGAGATAACCTGCGTGGACGGCAACTGGAGCACTAATACTGAAATACTGTGCAGAAGTTAGTGAACGTTATTTAGATGTGATGCGCTTAGTCAGCATGTTCACAATTGTAACGAAATCAGCTCTATGTTAAATATCATCTTGAAGAGTTGCTGCAATTGAGAAAGAATATAGATGTATATAATATATATAATATAATACAGATATATATATATATATATATATATATATTTATATATAATATAGAGATATGTAATAGACCAATAACAATAGAAAGCATAGGAAAAACACTTCGCAAATAGTTACCTAAATAGTAATTTGAATTCACACAGTTTTGTTAAATATGAAGATAGCAATAATATGTGTTATTAGAATGCCTTTGAAGTATTTAGTATAAGATTGTAGGGATTACTGTAACAACGGAATATATATATATATATATATATATGTAACAATGGAATATATATATATATGTAAAAATGGAATATATATATATATATACCATTGTTACTTAGATTTACCAAACATTTATCGATCAATATCGTATATGATATTATACATAGCTGATGCCTGTATGAATGTTATGAATGATAATGTTATGATAAGCGTCATAATAGCTGATAAAAGCTTTTTTATCTGTGATAGAAATAAGTAGATACTCAATTGCATTTAGTGTATGGCAATATGCGATAGATATGCAATATGCAGTCGCAGCCTACAACTAAATTATTATTATTTATTTATATTTATATTGAAAATTATGATCAAGTTTAATATACAATGATAAATAAAAAAAATGGCATCAGTGATTTTGTTTGGATATTAGTCATATTATAATATATATATATATATATATATATATATATATATATGTTAAATATTAAAACAGTAGTATTTTTGTCGAAATAATTAGAAGTGATTTCTATCTATGTCTATGCAATTATATTATTTAATATATTTAATTTAAATACATTTAAATACCAAAATTATGAAAGTACTTTAAATTCAAGATATTATACAATATAATCTCATAGATATAGATAGAAATAACTTCTAACCATTTCGACAAAAATCTACTGTTTTAATATTTAACATTTATAATATGACTAATATCCAAACAAAATCACCGATGCCATTTCGTTAATTTATCGATAAAGTGTCACCCTCGTATCAATCTTTTACCTGCATTGCACACGCATCAATCGCTCGCGTTCACTTCCCATCGACGACACTCACACGAGCTACACGGCACACCCTTACAGAGCAGTTCCACTGCCAGTGCCGACTGAATCACTACCACGTACAGCTGTCGGACGCGTGTCGATGCAATTTGAACGAGCGCTGTAAGTACACGTGTACCCGGGGCTACCGGCATTCCATACTGCTTAACGGAGGTCGCGGCAACGATACCACGCTGTTATGCACTAAGAAACTCAAGTGGAATACCAATATCGATATGCTTTGCACAGGTCGCGACCATTCGACGTTGATTCGTATATTTATTTATATATATATATAGGGACATTAGAGCCATATATGGTTTAAAGTGAAAACTTCATCTAAGTTCCTGGATGGGATGAAAGGACTCCACCAAATAACAATAACAATAACAATATATATATACATTTTATTTAGTTTATATTTTCATTTCTTATGAAGTTCACTATTACTTCACATATTTTCACTCGTAAATGTAAACTAATTCTAGTGAAAATATACACTTAAATATGTTCATATATTTTCTAATCTCATCATAGGTCTTAAAATTATAATAAATTAACTAACTCCACTATTAACACCATCATAAGCACCACTATTAATAAAATAACTAACACCATGACTAAACCCATCACTAACCCCGCCACTAACACCATCACTAACAACATCATTAACACCATAACTAACCCCAATATTAACCCCGCCACTAACCCCATCACTAACACCATGACTAACCCCATCACTAACCTCGCCATTAACCCCACCACTAACCCCACTACTAACCTCGCCATTAACCCCATCATTAACCCCGCCATTAACCCCGTCACTAACACCATCACTAACACCACCACTAACCCCAACATTAACCCCTCCTCTAACACCATGACTAACCCCAACATTAACCCCGCCTCTAACATCATGAATAACCCCAACATTAACCCTGCCATTAACCCCTATACTAACACCTACACTAACCCCAACAGTTAGTGTATGCCACGTAGAAGCGCTCAACGAAGGAGTACGCAGTAACTGTCGACCGGGACGCAGCAAGGACATAGAAGAACGTTGCGTGTACACCTGCGCTAACGACTACGTCTACAGCAACGGTTCCAGCAACGTGTTCTGCGGTGAGGGCGGAGTCTGGAGAGGCGAACAGCTTCAGTGTAAATGTTAACTTCTAGGCCACATCGGCAATTAGCGTAGATTTAGTTTAGTCCGGCGTCGTTGTATACGATTAATAACCGCGCTTTTCATTTAATTTGTTTAGTTATATTAATTAAAAGTGTTAGAAAATGCCTTTTATATGTTAGACAATATAGTATATAGTATATATCATATACTCCGGTGAGAGATTTTGATTATATATTATAATTGTGTTTACTATGATCCAATATGAATGAATGAAATCAGTTTATAGACAATTGTCTAAGGATGATCATTGAAAGCTATATTTATTAAATCGATACCTCCATAGTATATGAATACAATAGCTTTAGGACAGTTATACAATAATAATAAGAATTTTGTACTAGAATTCAATATATTAATAGTAGAGTAATATATATAAAAAAAATAATAATAATATTGTCCCTCAGCGTATTTCATCATGTTTCAATCTAAACTAATAAAACAATTATAATACAAAAAGTGCGGATAAAATAATAAAAAAAAATATTAAAATGTATTAAAACGACCCAAATGGTATTTAATAAAAAAAATTAAAACATTACGAGATTAAAATTATTAAAATGATAAAATATAAAAACAACATATTAAAATATATTGTAATAATATTATTGTAAATAAAGTGTACATTATTTACTTCTAATATTTATTTAAAAAGTATTTCTTTAACACTTTTTTTAATTTGTATATATTATATACATTTTCAAATTTTAATAAAATATTAATCATTAAATTATTATATTATTTAGTACCTTTAAAAAAAGTGTTTTGGAATTGTGTAGTTTTCATTAATGGTAAAATAAATCTTGTTTTGTCTTTATTAAAAATAAAGAATGTTTCTAGATTAATTGTTATAGTTAATATGTAAGAGGTATAAAAACATAATATTAGTCTAAAAGTTATAAGTTCATTCAATTTTAAAATAGAATTATATTTAAACATATTATTAATGTGTGATAAACGAATTAAAGGTAACTTAATCTGATCTATCATATTTTTATTGATAATTCGAATAGTTTTTTGTATTAATACCAATTTTTTTTAATCTATCTTCATAAACATTACCATATATTTCTATTCCATATGACATATTTGATAAAAAATAGTGTTCAATTATATAATAGAATTAAATTTTGAATGTTAGGAATGTTAACTTCCGAAAAAGATCTACAATTTTAGATAATTTATATTATGAAATGAATCTGTTAAATTACTATCTAATATAATACCTAAAAACGTATATCTATTTACTAATTCTATGTTCATATTATTTAAATTTACATTATTTATAATTGTTGTCTTAAAATAAAGTAGTAATTTAGTTTTTGCAATATTTAATTATATTTATTTATATTATACCAATGAGATAATCTATCTACACATAATTGCATATTACTACTCAATTCGTCATTTAAATTTGCAAATATAGAAAGTGATGTATCGTCTGCATATAGATTTAAATTTATATGATCATCGTTATTAAATATATTTGATATGTCATTAATAAAAATAATAAAAAATAGTGGACCTAATACTGATTCCTGAGGAACACCAAAACTTACATTTCTAACAGATGATACAGTAATATTTATTCGAGTTTTAACTTTTTTATCTAATAATTATTTGTTTAAAAACACATTTATATGTCCTATAAAACCACGGTATTCTAACTTTGTAAATAATATAATACTACTATAAGTAGTTTCCATGCTAGCTAATAACAATTGTCGTTAATAGTGAATAGTGAATTTCATAGAAGTGTTGAAATATATTTTATTTTTTATATTTTATTATATAAATGATGTCATTGATTGCAATCCTATTTATAGCTATAATATTATATTTATATGACATCATTTTTGAAATTACACTCACATTGATGTATTGAAAAATTATCTCTAATAATAATCCAATCAATTAACCTAGTTAATAATATTTAATAAATATATATATATATATTTCTATTTCAATATATTAAATTATATATAATAAGAGTCATATAAATTTATAATGAATATTAATTCACATTGATTATAATTATATATGTATATATACATATATATATATATATATATATATATATATATATATATATATATAATATATAATATATATATATATATATATATATATATATATATATATATATATATATATATATATATAATATGCATATATATGTATATTTCATATATGACATATATACCATCAAGATTAATTTGCACTTATATTTAAACTAGTGATGTCATCCCGCCATACTAATCACGTCGAATAATCATTCCATTACGTTTCCTATAGTCTCGAAAGGATCGAAGAACATACAAAGCATACTCAGCATGGAAGCGCTGATTTCTATTATCATTGCGACGGCGTTCATGATCAGTGTAACGATCACGGCGTTCCTGTTGATCAGAAGGTAATCGCGCGCGGTCTACAGCATATAGATAGATTAATAGTTTATTATATGTACGAATGATATGGGTATGCGGGATAGGGGTAACGAGTAAGTACATATAATGAGACATGAAACATGGATGAACAAAACAAAAAGGATAAAATAGAATATATACAATAAAAAATATAATGAATTAATCATGCCTCTAATTATTTATGCCCACGCCGCCGCGATTTAAACTCTAATCTCTTGTATCGTCGCAGATGGAATAAGCAGGATGCCCCTCCGAGCGCGGCAATAGCTTCGGGTCATCGCTGCGATCAGGATGTACCCGTGCAAACCTACAGAACGAGCGATTCCGCAGCGGAATCTTCCGCTAATAAAGGTAGCGCGTCGCACCGTTAATAGTGCACCGCGTAATAATAGCTTGGAAATATTGTGACTAAGAAAACTAGCAGAACTTTTAATAATATAAATAATATACATGATCAATATTCTATGAATTATACAATGTAGATATAGATATATTTATAAGGTTGTATATTATTCAAATTATATGATATATAGATCTTCTCAATATAAATATATAACATATTGCGCTGGAATTTGATTATTAACTTAATATTTCTCTTAAAGGGGTTTCACACAAACTAGAATTCGATTATTAACTCTAATTATTAGAGGTTAAAGTTTAACTCTAATATTTAAATCCAATATTTAAAATAAAATAAATGCTTATCTGTAAAAGGGGTTTCACACTAACTCGAACTCAATTATTAAGTCTAATAATTAGGTGTAAAACCCCTTTAACGGAGATTTAAATAATATAGTTAAACTTTAACCTCTAATAATTAGAGTTAATAATTGCGTTCCAGTTGGTGTGAAACCCCTTTTAGATTAACTAAGTTAGTTATTGTTGCATTCATTATATAATGGAACTAATGAATTGATTATAAATATAGATTATATATAATCTATATTTATAATGTACGATACTAATCTACATATCGCGATACTAACTAATGAACGGTAACATTTCATTTAGAGCCCATCGCTAAAGCCAAGAATACAGCGAGGGTGGTGGTGGGGGCGAGGGCGGTGGTGGGGACGAGGGTGGTGGTGGGGACGAGGGCGGTCCAAGATCTAGAGAGACGCAAGAGAAGGGGTAGGTTACACATGTTCGCGAGGTTCAAGAGAAGCGAAATCACCACAACCAGTTAGTCGTGGATATTTACCTATAGGTATACCTAGATGTTTATTAAATTATAATATCTATATTTATATATAATTATTCATATTTAGAATAAACCTTTTATAAGAGATATCATTATTGATAAAACCTCATTAAATAAGTATGAATTATTACAACTCTACGAATTATTACATATTTTTTATAATTTCCTAATGATTTTGTTAATAATAATAGAACCTAAATAAAGAAATCAATATATAAAGTGTAATGATTTCATTAACTATAAAATTATCACCGACGTAAATGTGTGCGACGATTGTAGAAGGTCACAACGGAGAACAGATAGTGTCGTTCAGTGTGTCGACTAAAGGGAAAACCTCGAAGCATCGATTAAAGACTAGATGCCCCGCTACGCTAACTCCTCGGCATGATGACGACGACGACCCTAATATATTCACGGTTGGTTAACGCTTAATGCGAATGTCTATAGTTTATACTATGCATACGGTATTCATTTCTCTAGTATAGTATACACATTTAGTATAGTATACACATTTAGTATAGTATACACATTTAGTATAGTATACACATTTAGTATAGTATACAAATCTAGTATAGTATAAATGTTAGTATAGTATATATATATATATGTGTCTAGTATAGTATATAAATATAGTATAGTATACATATCACACTATATTTGCAGTGTACATTAAGGGTGATGGTAAATTTTTTCAATAAGTTAGCCAAGGTATATAATTTAAATTATATGTTTAAAATAAATATTAAAAAAAAAAAACTGTTTTGGAGCAATATTCAGCCCACGGAGCCCAAAACAAAATTATAAAATATTCATAAAATTTTCTTGAAAAAAAAATTTAATCTCGAAAATTTGCATAAATTTGAATATGACGCATGCGCAATGCATTGTTCAATTCAAATTTCATATCTATTTACTATTATAATTTTATAAATTAAGCACCATATATCATGAATCTACGTGATAAAGATAAATGTAGTATGTATACATACTATAGTATGTAAATGTAGTATGTTGTTCAGTCCCAAAGAAATGAGTAGGTTGAGACTACCATCTTATTTTGATACTTATCGCCATTACTCAACATTACATATAAAAAAAATCTACCGCAATTCAAGAAACGGATATATTTAAACGTATATATTTAACTAGTTATAAATTTACTGTTTATAAATATGTATAAATAGAGTACTCTTATTAAATTTAAAATAGTAAATAATATTATACATACATATTATATATATATATATATATATATATATATATATAATTATGTTATTATTATTCATATATATTATACGTATATAATATATACATATAATATACATTATATATATATATATATTATAAATTTATATATATAAATAAATGTATAATATATATATATATATATATATATATATATATATATATGTATATATACATTTATTTATATATATTATAAATTTATATATATATATATATAATATTATAATTATATATATATATAAATATATATATAAATTTATAATATATATATATATATATATATATATATATATATATATATATATATATATATATATATATATATATTATACATTTATTTATATATATATAATTTTATAATGTATATATAATGTATATTATATGTATATATTATATACGTATAATATATATGAATGATAATAATATAATTATATATATATATATATATATATAATATGTATGAATAATATTATTTACTATTTTAATTAGTAATTATTTTAACAATTTTAAGAATTTTCCATTTTTTGAGAATATTACTCAAGTTCAGATGTTTTTTTACCACGTATAAAGAAATTTTTTTATGAGATAAGATATTTGACGGGATTATTGGGGATATTATCTTTGCTAAATTAAAAAAAAAAAAAAAAATATGCCAATAAAAAAAATTCTATGGACAGATTGAAAATAACATGATTTTCTGATATTTTGTAACATAATCCAAGAATAATAGGTTATTTATACATTTTGATAACAAATCTGTAGGAATATATATTAATTACTCTTTTCTTATTATTATATTAAAAGAATTTTTTTTTTTGGTTAAAGATAAAATAATTTTTTTTAAGTTTGAAAAATTTCAAAAAAAAATCCTAGAAATTTAAGAAAACTTCTAGAAGAAAATTTAAAAAATTTTTTTTAATAATACTATCCAATATATTGGTGAAAAATAGACATCTTCTGCAAATTTCATTAAAATTGCTACAATATTAGTATCAAAGTTATTAAAATATATGTATTTTTTAAAATACTCCTATTTTTTTACATTATAATTTTAATTTGGGCGTCGACCATTCAATATTTTTCAAAACAAATTTTTTTTTTTTATTTGTATTTAGAATAACTCTGCGGATATGTATGGGTATGGCTAAAATTCTCTAGTTAAAATCTGTTGTCCTATCATCACGCTTAGTGTACATGGGTAAAGTTAATAAATATCAGTGATAAAAAGTATATCTGTTATATTAAATGATATCATAATACTCTTGGTATTGTAATTATTATTATACTATGTAATACTAATATGTAGTATCATATATGATCATATATATATTGAAAATACAAATAGTATATTTATTTTATTAACATGATCGGAGACACGTATTTTGTATGTAATTAATTTTTTAAATGAATTGGGAATTAATGTTCATAATTAATAATCTCATTACTCACTAAATCTCATTACTAATTAAATCTCATTACTAACT
Organism: Osedax fenrisi; assembly: GCA_964019155.1. Taxonomy (NCBI): domain Eukaryota; kingdom Metazoa; phylum Annelida; class Polychaeta; order Sabellida; family Siboglinidae; genus Osedax; species Osedax fenrisi. The sequence goes on from OZ025242.1 coordinate 3,177,288, forward strand.
AAATCTCATTACTAACTAAATCTCATTACTAACTAAATCTGTGTATTTATATCATTAAGATAATCTTAATAAATATATATATAAACGATATCAGTATATATATATAATGGTGACATCCTGTGCTACTATACATACTATCGTATGTGTACATACCGTGAATACAATCTATTCCATGTCAACACACCTCATCGTTACACACCCCTTATACAGGCGAGTGATTACCTCAAAGAGCTGCACCGGGCTCAGAAAACTGACGACGACCATTGTTCCATCGGCGATCAGCACATCACCATGGAGCGATACTGCGACGCTGCAGACCGCGCCACCACCACCGCCGCTCTCCCCGTAACCACCATCACCACCACCACCACCGCCACTCCCCCCTTAACCACCACCGATGTAAAAACCTCTTCGCGCCGGGTTCAGAAAAAAGCTGTGGTCGCCGCTATCCACAAACTTCCGCGATTATTTAAAATCAAAACCGACCACGATGACGAGGATGGCAGATTGATAACAAACTCCGCGACTAAGGAATGAAGAGCGAATATAACTATAACGTTAACACGATATCGTTATTTAAAGATTATCGCTATATTTTTATATTTCTAGACGCAGATTGCATAAGATGTCGCACGTTATGTAATGATCTCATTCTCGAATATTAATAAATATATTTATACTAAATATTATTATATTTACATTAGTAGTAAATACATATATTCGATACATATATATATATATAATAATAAATTCAGAGTTAGCTGAAAGTATAGATGAATTAAAAAGTAAAAACTTGTCTAGTAATTTACCTATTTAATGAGATTACGAGAATTAAATTTAATAAGAAATTAAAATATAAATTAAAAGAATAAATATTAGAAATGATTTAATAAAGTAGTATGGTGTGAAATAATATTATGTATACAGTCATAATTCTTCACTAAATCTTTGATATATCATCTGCAAATAATATAATTTTATAAGTTTATTATTCATGCTCTCGCTTCTATCTCTCATATCTACATGTTGATATCTCTTACATACATTGTATTCCAAAACGTAAAGTATGCCTTCAATAGTGTCAACTACTTTTTAGATAAAATTAAACTTCTCTATTATGTACTCCCTTCAACCACGTAGCTCTGTACCATGTATCCGTATTATTAAACCAATCCAATATTGCCTTTTTATTTCTTCATTATTTTCAATATAAGTACATATTATCTTATGAGTAGGTCTATATCTTCCAGTATATATATAACCCAATTAACTTTTCAATATATATAACTATCTAATAGCATTTATTAAACTTATTTCAGCTAGCTACTATTACAACAAAACTCAAAAAATATTCGATCTCAATTTAATTATTATAATCACCATTTATCACAAATTATACTCATTATAAAACGCATTGTTCTCATTCATCTGAACAAGTGTATTTATAAAACAAGTATATTTCACTCTCTAAACGCTTTAAAGTGCTCACTGTGAACTGCTCAGGGTCTGTATTCCAAATATTAAATGCTGTAACAATCCATAATTTTCCAGTATATATATATATATACCCCTTTGGGGGGCTTTGGTATAGGTATATCATAAATTATACTCCTTCGCAAAAATTAAAAACGCATTGTTCCCAGCCAACTGAACAAGTATATTTATTTAACAATTCTATGAAATAACAAGTATATTTCACTCTCTAAATTTCTCTCCACTATGTCTGTATTGAATACAGTGTATTCTAAATATAAAATGCTCTCACCATCCTTAATTTTCCAGTATATCCTGAATAGGAAGTAAGTAGGACTTTATTATATATTTGTCTATTGATTCCATTATAAACTCTATTCTTATTTCAAGACTTAAGATTATTGTATTAATTGAAAAATTTAGATGACAGCTATCATATTTATAGAAATTACATGTAAATGTATTTCCTCCTTGCCTTAACTACTACACCCTCTAATAAATATTTTCTTATGGTTGCGCTATTAAAATATGGTTTATTTTTAATAACCTTCTCCTTGTCACTGTGTTCTCCTCAAATATATCATTTAAACAACAAATACTAAAACACTATCCTCATACTCATTCATACAGCAATCTATTATTTTTCACATTCGTAATAATAATCTGCTATATTTATGAAGTTCTTTCACTTCACTAATTTCCATTATTGATATTTACCTAGCAAGCCTATCTTTAACTTATCTTTAATTCCCTAATCATCCCTCAAATATAATATTGTGATAATATGGATCTTGGTTTTGTATTTTAATGTAAACAAAGATCAACGGGTTCACTTCCTACTTCCTACCCTGGTTAAATACTAAACAATATATCCATCCTTCTTAACTTAAAACGCGCGTAAGACTTTCTCTATAAACCCCTACTGTTATATACCTTGAAGACATCATATAAGAAAGCTCAAGGTAATACTACTATATATAAATACGTTATTACATGGTGACAGCGGCAAATAAAATAAAAAAATTAGTTAAAAAAATTTGTTTTTTATTAAAAAATTAAAATTTGAACCCGTATACCTTCTGCAATTCGTATAAGTAGCATATAATTATAATTGTATTTTTATATACTTATTAATATTCTAAGAATATTTAAAGTAAATATTTAGATATATTATACGGATATTAATTATAACAGGATAGAATAATAGTTTAAAATTAGTAAAATAATTATATTTAGATAAACGAGAATAATATTATTTATTATATTTTCAGTAATTTATTGTTATTATTATTTTATTAAAATTTAGATAAACGAGAATAATATTATTTATTATATTTTCAGTAATTTATTGTTATAAAAAAAATCGTACAAGTTAAGAGATGGAACTTTCTCGTATCCCAGAGAAACTAGACATCGAAAGCTTCAAAGGACCTGACAATTGGAAAAGATGGTTACAGTCATATGATATTTATGAAAACGCGAGAGAATTGGATACCAAAACTAAAAAGTACAAGTAGCTATTTTCCTAAATACTATTGGACAGAATGCAGTAGACATATTCAACTCATTCGATAGCCAAGAAATATAGGTAGAGAGAAACGAAAAAAAATAAACCGTGGAAGCTAAAACTAACCTTCAATGGATTAAAGACAGATTTGAACAATACTTCATACCGAAAAGAAACGTAACATACGAAAGATACATATTCAATACTCGAGCACAAAAGGACAACGAAAATATTGATAAATATTACACTGAATTAAAGAAATTAGCAAACACGTGTGAATTCGTGGAACTTAAGGATTCCCTCACCAAGGACTGAATCATCATCGGCATATAAGACCCTGCACTACGAAGAAGGTTTCTAAAAGAAACAAGTGAAAAAGAGGGCTCATCGGATAAACTGGTTCAGGCGATAAAAATCAAAGAAACCAGTCAAGACCAAATGGAGGTAATTAATCACAAAGAAGAGAATATAAACTACGTTCAAGATCAAGTAAGAAGAACTACGAAAAATACGACGGTATTAACAACAAGTACCACAATAAAAGTAACGGACAATATTATAATAGAACTAACTATAACGATTATTCCGGAAGAGATTATAACACGAAGAAATGTACAAAATGTAATCGAATTCATAGTCAAAAACATTGTAAAGCATACAAAACAAAATGTTCCAAGTGTGATAAAACTGGACATTGGGCAGTGTGCTGCAAATCAAAGGTTAGGGAAGCAAACGAAATATACATAAAAGAAAATAAGAGAATAGTATTTCTAAATGAAATCAATATAGCAAAAATTCAATTACTACATCAGTGGGGCCCCCATACTAGTCGAAACCGACCACAAACCATTGATAGTATTGCTTGAATGCAAAGAGATTGAAAAAGTGCCACTACGAATTTAACGATTCAGAATCAGGCTAATGAAGTACTCTGTCGACATGACACACATATCTGGAAAAGATAATCTCATAGCAGATGCGTTGTCTAGATACCCAGGAAAAAGCAAAATAGAAGAATCTATACTACAAATCGAAGTAGAAAATGTTGCGACGAATACGTTCATTCCCGGAGAATCACAGAAGATTAGATATATGATAAACCTCCAGGAAATCGATGCAGAAACAAAAGAATTAAAAGAAATGGTCCTACATGGTTGGAAAACAAATGGACTGAGTAATACGTTAAAGAAATATAAAAACAGCCAGCATTACCTGCAGGGTTCGAATGATTTAAATCAAATGATTTAAATCACGATTTAAATCAGCCTAAAAAAATCATATTTTTTTTGATTTAAATCAATATATCTCATATATTATAAAGTATATTATATAATTATTAGATCATGATTTTTATAATATAATAATTATATTCATGATAAGAATATAGGAGGCTATGTTATATAATTAATATTTAAATAAATGAGAATTATATATATATACAGTCAACTCTCGGTAAGTCGGACTACGGATATGTCGGACACATTTAGTTGGATTTGTATCTAGTTCCATGTTAAATTAATCGGATAAGTTGGAATGGATAAGTCGGACTTTTCTATAAGTCCTACACATATTATAGTAAATTTTATGACTTTTATACTGGTTAACTCGGACTTTTTATAAAATGTCAGAAATGTTTAATTTGAATAATGTATATTATAATTTTAGTAAGTAATATTATTGAAATAAACATTTTATGTTATTGATTGTTGCATAATTCTACATTTTGGAAATAATTTAACTCACGCTGCGCGTCGCATGTCTTATTTGCATGATATTCTTAATCTCTGATAAGTCGGATATTTCACTAAGTTGGACACTTTTCCCGGTCACTTGCGAGTCCGACTTATCGGGAGTTGACTGTATATCATACATAAGATTCATAAACATCAAAGGAAAAATATATAATGTTAAATAAAATAGAATTATATATATCATAGACATTATTGCAGAAAGATATAATTTTATTTGTTTCTATATAAAATCCAAAAAAGATTGGTGCATTCAAAATTAAGAAATAAGACTCGGAGTTAATAAATTGCTGCAAAGCTTGTATTTATGTACAAATATTTTAATATAAAGTAATTTATTTAAATAATTATCAAAAACGTTTTTATTTGATTACTTGTATTAATAATTTTAGTATAATTATTTGAATATAATTCTAGATAATAAAGTAGTCAGTATAATATCAAAACACTAGTAATTAAATAATAATTATTTAATGTTGCATTATGCAACAGCATATAATATAATGTATACATTAATTTAGATAATTCAAGACATACACAATATCACATTTTTATTATAATATAATTCTATTTATTTATATATCTTTACTTTATTTTATAGATAATTAATATTTATATATAATTTTTTTAATTTAAATATACATTAACAGTTATTAAAATTTCTAAGTCTTTTAGCAGTAGAATAATGATTTATTCAATTTTTATAATAAATTAAACATCTATTTATTATATTATTTTACAATTTAAATATTATTTGCATTAAAATCAAATAAATCGATTTAAATCAAAAAAATCCGATTTAAATCAAATAAATCGGATTTTTTTGATTTTTGTAAAAAATCCGATTTTTTTCGAACCCTGATTACCTGTCAATAATAGAAGGATGCTTAACGTACCAGAATCGGGCGGTGATACCCACTACAAAATCAAAAAGAGATATTAGATGAACTGCACATTGGACACCAAGGAATATCAAAATGTATAGCGAGGACCAAAAATACAGTATTTTGGTTCGGAATCACTAAAGACATCGAAAATCTTATTAGAGAGTGCACTGAATGCAAAATTAATGCTCGTGAAAATAGAGAACCACTACAGATGGTTCCTGTACCAAGTGCTCCGTGGGAAACAGTCGTAACGGACTTGTTCCAATTCCATAACCTGAAATATTTAATAGTTGTTGACTATTACTCCAGATATATAGAGACAATTACGCTAAAAGACGAAAGATCAACAACGATCATTAATGTCTTGAAATCGATATTTGCCAGGCATGGAATTCCGCAAAACGTAATCTCCGATAACGGCAGACAATACACATCTTCAGAGTTTAAGGAATTCTCACTCTAATACAAATTTAAACATATAACGTCATCCCCAAAACATCCAAGAGGCAACGGTGTGGCAGAGCGGGCCGTACAAACAACCAAACAGATACTGGATAAATCTGACAACCCCTACCTGGGACTATTAAGCTACAGGAATACTACACTTTCATTTGGAATATCTCCTGCAGAACTACTAATGAACCGAAAAATATGTACCACGCTACCAGACTTAAATCAGAATAGCATGATGAACCAAGAAGATCATGATAGATTTGTGAAGGACATCAAAACGAAGAAAAAGAAAGAGAAACAGTACCACGACAACAAGTATACTCTGAATAAACGAAACCTGGAAGAAGAGGAAGAGGTATATATACGAGACATGGGAAGAACAGGAGTAATACGAAGCAGAGAAACGGGAAATATAAATGACAGAAGTTATACTATAGAAACAGATAAACAAACGATCCGAAGGAATAGGAAGGATATTATACCAGTCAACAAAGACAATAATGTTGTGACGAGATCGGGAAGGATTAGTAAACCACCCGATCGTCTTATTGAACAGTAATTGTTCAATATGGGAATAAGGTCTTTTATATTTTATTATAGGTGTCGGACATATTAATTTCGTTATCATATTTCATTATATATATATATATATTTGACCCTTATCACTCTCAATGAAACTAGTGTAGGGATGTGATAATATGGATCTTGGTTTTGTATTTTAATGTAAACAAAGGTCAACGGGTTCACTTCCTACTTAAATACTAAACAATATATCCTTCTTAACTTAAAACGCGCGTACGACTTTCCCTATAAACCCCTACTGTTATATACCTTGAAGACATCATAGAAGAAAGCTCAAGGTAATACTACTATAGATAAATACGTTATTACAAATATCTATCCTCTATAATCCACCTAAAATCATACCCCTGTACTATTTTCCCAATTGTAGATCAATATATTTTGTATAATTCGAAAGGTCTGCTATTTTGTGTGTGTATTATTTAATGTTCTCATTGTTATTAAACAAATTTACATTCACCTTATTAAACTGTATAAATCTATCTTATAACTTATGTATATTACTTCGAATCTATTCTACACCCATTATTATATGACATATATCAAAAATATTCTAAATATTTATCTAGGATACGTATATTGCACTTACCCATAGATATAGACCCATAGACATTAGAATGAGGCCCCACACTATATCTATGCAATTACCCTATTACATTTATAATTCATAACACTGCAGTGTTTCTTAATACTATTAATAAGTTACATCATAATTATCATCGTGATCATCACCACCACCTTTTATAAAAATCACCATGATTTTAAGAATACTACAGATAAAAGGTTCCCAGACTAGGAATCCTAGTTAACTAAATAATAACTAGTTATTCAACACCTACTAATCCTATTTAAAAATACGCAATGTATATTATGCTATACAAGTAAGTAAACAAACTTCCTATTGTATCCAATACACCCCACAAAATGTAGTATTTCATATATTTAACCTTATAGATAAAAGTATTGCCTATACATACTACAAATTACATATATTATTATAATATATAGGTATTCTTATTTTAAGTATTCTCAATAATCTACATGAATGTAGTATATGAATATGCTCTATATCAATTTAAGGTTCATTTATATATAAAATACACAGTTAATACTTAATATTTAATTTTGTATTCTCTTTTTAAATTATATTGTATTTTTTATATCATAACAACATTATATTAATGGACATCAACTTACAAAGGTATAATGATGTTTATGAATATATTTACAGTAGATATAATATATGCACATACATATACTATTAATAAAATACTTATATTCGTATATAATCAAATTGTATTCAATATATAAAATATTTATTAAATTGCATTGTATAACCAACAATGGCTTAGAATTTATATTCTGGGGGGAATAATTTAACAGTGTTCTTCCAGGAGATAGGATACCAAACTCTGTAATGAGATTATTATATAGGAATGTAATAAGAATAATGTATAACTATAACCTATAACTATTTATAGAGTTAAAAAAAGCTATTATTATAATCGGAGGTTAATAACAACTTTTAATAACTAATAAATCTACTTTAATTTAATCATATAATATTTAATTTACATTATTATTTATATATAATGGTTACCTACAAACTATTATTATTGTGCCTCATACATTAGTCAGACAGTCATATTGCGAATTTGCATTACAATTTTAAAATGTGTTATTACATTATAAAATATAATCTTAAATACGATCTTAAAGGTTTATTTACCCATTTGATCTACCCATATCAAGGATTTTACGAAAATTGTGCCCATATTTTTAGTATTACCAAAGATTTTCCGAAGGAAAGATATAACACTTACGCGAAATCGTGTAATTCGAATTTGTATACAAAATACCCTGGTGCCACCTATAGCGGGTTACTTTTAGGAACTATGCGTTGTTTATAATTTAAATTCGTATTTAACTATACACTTTTAAAATGTTAATATGCTTTAAATTAATATTTATATGATGAAAACTAAGTGTTCATTACTAATATATAACAAACAAATATGATATGTATGTTTTAAATGCTATAAGTATATATTTAGTGAGTAAAAGCTAATTTATATTGCATGTAATTTAATAGAGCAATGAAAACATTGTTGTATGCAAACAGAGCCGAACCTAAATCTATTTCAGTGATTTCGATACTACTGCTAGCAGCGGTTGGGGCTATTACTAAATTACGTTGCATGCATAGGTAGTGTTATATCGTTGCTTCGCAAAATCTTTGGTATTACAATGATAATGAGAATAACTTAAAAAATAACTTAAAAAAATACAAACTTATTCACTTTAAAATTTAAAATATTAACTTATTATTCACTTTTTTAAAATGTAATATCATATACAATTTATATTTATAATAAATATGGATAGAGATTAGGTCAGTATTCTCATAAACCTATTTCTATCATACATAATCGTAAAACCAAAATATGATATTTTATTAAAATGTTATTTACAATTAATTTCTACCTGTGTAGAACATAATATGTTACATATACATTGCATACAGGCCCGTAGCCAGAAATGTATACCAGGGGGGGCAAGGCCCTACAAAATATTAAGACTAAAGTGTAATGAATATAAACTAGTGTAGGTTAACCTACTAGTATACTAAGTATAATACTCTATATTTATATTGATGCACAATGTCACATAGTAACTATATGAATCTACTAAGAAAATTATGTAAACAAATACCTTTTATTAAATAATATATTATTATGTATATATTTAATATAATATTATATATATGAATTATCTAGAATCAGGCCGACTATTTATATTCGAATAATGTCAGAGTTCAAGGTGGGCGGTACTTATATATGTACTTGATTTATATATGTTACGCACTACTGCACAATTTAAAATAATCTGACCGAGTAACACATATACACATATAATATATATATATATATATATTTAATAGAGTATATATTCATATATGAGTATGATATACAGTGTATATGTATGTATCTGTATATATGCGTAATACACTGTGTAATTGTATATAATATACACATACAGTGTACGCCGTATATTAAGAGTGATTTAATTTTAAAGATCCTAAACAGGCATAGTAGATTCTATAGATATGATGCTCATGATAATATTTTATTAAACCATATACATTTTGGTTCATTATTGGTGGTGCGACGGAGGTTTTAAAAAAAAAATTATTAAAAAAAAATAAATCTCGAAATGTCGTTATTTTACAAAAAATTATTAAAAAATGTCCTTAAGACATTTATTTGAATTCTGTACATTTTATTTGTATTTTATTGTAATGGGTATATATATATAATAATATTGAGTACTTTTTTAAATACTATATTCTTAATAGATAACATTAATATATAGTAAATATTATCTATAGTATCCCTACTTACAATATTAATTATTAGATAATTAATTTAAACAATAAAATAAATTTTATATATATACAAATTTTCTAAAAATTAGGCCACTTTGACTATTTATTAAAATTATAAAGAGCTATTTTTTTTAATTTATAATACTTGTACTCTATAATATAACATCTTAAGATGAAGTAGGAAAAAAAAAATGTCAAATTTGTAAATGTACCAACTCCACAAAAAAATGGTCATTTATTGATGATTTTTGACAAAATTGTAGAAGTGTCATGGTAATTATAATTTTTTTAGCCAAATTATTATATATATTGATTAATGAATTATTTTTTTTATTATATATAATATAAATTTATAAAATATAACAATTCTGTACACAATTATGAGAGGTCAAAAAAAATTCTAGAAAATCCTATAATTTAAAAAAAAATCCTAGAAATAAAATTAATTTTGTTATGAATTTATAATATTCAAAGGAACTATACACATTACACATATTCTGAAAATGTCATGATTGTAGCTTAATTATAACTGAAAAATATACATATTTATGTTTTTTTGGTATTTTCCTATCTATGTTAAATTTTGTTAAATTTTATATGGTTTCACATACACAATATTGACCTAAATTAAAAAAAAAAATGTATGTATTATCTATACTCATATTTAGATGATCCAAATGCCGTTAAGGAATCGATAACCAATAGAATGTTTAAAATCACTATTACCGTATATTGTAAGTATATTTTGTGTTGATGTATTTTATTATCTTAGTATTTCCACCTGTATTTTCTTAGGAACATTTAATATTATTTTATATTAAATATGACCAATGTATCATATTTACATATATGTATACATTGTATACAAATATGAGAACCAGAACCTGTGCAATGTACATTGTGCAGTGTTTATGAATATATATATTCTTATGTGTGAATATGCATACATGTATTTATAGGATATACATTTATAATACATTTTTAATACATCCTATATACATTTATAATAAATTATTTTTATCAATTATTATTAAGATTATAATATAATAATTATGTATACATAATAAAGAATTATTACTAGTACTAGTACTAGTATTACTACTACTGATACTAGTAGTACCTACTACACAACTATTGTATATAATATATAATTATATATATTCATCTTAGCAACTATTGACGGACTCTAATGGGTATGAGCTATACACGAAAGGTAGATAATAGACGACCACATCTCCTCGATTATAGGTTATATATTATACTCATTATTATATTATATTTAATATAATACTTATATTATATACATATAAAATATAATAATACTCTATATGTTAAACTAATTATTTGTAATTAATTATTAACAATTAATCAGTCAGTTTAAATGATAATATAAAGTGATACATTAAAATTAAATAATCAAGTTGTATATTTGGTTTTAATATATACTGATGGTAGTTATTAATTATATATGATATCGATACAGGTGTACAAAACGCAATGCACCCACTTCGTGCAAAGCATTTGTTTAAGTTCTGTAATGGAACATATAGGCGTACACCACTAGGAAATCACCATCCTCATTTGTGTTCTCCGATGCAAGGTAGTATTATTGAATATGTAGTACATATTATGTACTAATGAATTATTAGATAAATAATAGTATGTCTATAGGTATTGAGGATTGTGCTAAACTATTAGTTAGCCTAAAAGAGAATGGAAGAAAGAGAACCTCCTCTTCAGCTGCGCAATTAATTGAAGAGGTGATTATATTTAACAACATGTGTATACATATAATTATATTATATTTTTTTTCAGAAATTAATAGATGATCCGAACACAGTACATATGATACCTAGCAAAAAAACCTAATAAGTACTATAAATTATGCAAGGACAAAATCAAGACCCAAAGAGCCTGTTGATTTAAATTTCACAATATATATCAACAATATCCCTCCACATTTTTTATGTGAAGATATCAGAGTGGGCGAAAATCGCCACATAATATTTATGACTAATACTATGAAAAGCTTGTTAGAAACCACTCTAGTATGGTATGTAGATGGTACCTTTAGAGTAATAGGAAAACCCTTCAGTCAACTATTCAGCATATATATCTTCATTCAGCAAGGTTAACTAAATATATAATAGGATATAATTGGAAATTTCGTGTGTAACAAAGTTGTACAAAGTCGTGTTTTAATAAAATACGCTACAATTACGATTACGATATAGGATATAAATAAATAACGTAATATTAATCATAATTCGATGAATGGCGAAATGAAGCTCGGCCCAAAAATCCTTTAAGGGCGGGTAGGTGTGGGGGAGGGCGGGCGGTGTAGTCGTGTTTTTACTATTTGTACCATTTACTCTTCGTATTAATTATATCTATATATAGGTCAGCTCTCGTGTCCTCAATGCACACACACGACCTGCCTATTGTTAGCAACACCACATTGACAAGTCGCATTCGCTATATTCCGTTACCTAATTCATATAGTGTGTAGAGTATATGTAAATATTCAAAAATTTATAATAATAATAAATATATATATATTTAATAAAGTAAAATATTTATTTAAATTAGGTGATTGTAAGAAGCAAATTCCTGTAGTTTACGTGTTCATGTCTGGGAGGAATGAACATGACTATAGGGCCATATTTAACTCTATAAAGAGAATTCTGAGGTAAATTAATATATATATATATATATATATATATTATACTTAATATAATATTAATCATAGAGTAATTCCGGTGACAAGATTTGTACTAGATTACGAGATGGTACATGGAATGCCATTAGGTAGAATTCCCAGAAATTCGTATTAATGGATGTCTATTTCACTACACACAGGTTACTCTATAATTAAATGTAGTTTTTAAGTTAGATTGATATATATATATATATATATATATATTATTTGGACATTATATGTATTTTTTATCAATATTTTATAATATCATATTATAAATTAATTTTAATTAACATAAATTATAAATATATTTTAAATAAAATATCTTTTGTAAATATTGAAATTAATTAATTGTTGACAATTATGTTATATCAATTATAGTGATTTATTCTCAAATACCATTATTCAAAAATATATATTATATTGAAAGATAAAATCACTTAATAAACATGATTCATTCTAAATAATAATAATAAATAATATATTAATAATTTTTTTTTTATATTTGATAATTTACTATATTCGTGTTGAACATTCAAAAGTAAATGTCCCTAATTATTAGTCGAAAAATAGTATATTGTAATAATTTATATTTCTCCATAGTCTGTATACATTATAATGGCTCATAGTGTATTTCACACGAAATAAACGCTGGTACACTAAAAGATTCATCGTGGGCATCATCAAATATCATTAAATGTCAACAAATGTATTCTACATCATCTATTGAAGAAGCTGTTCATGCAGCTTTTCATTATACGCACATTTGTTAGAACTGGAAGCATTTCAAAAATGATACCACTATTTTATGTTCTAATGTCAAGCCGTAGAGAGATTAATTATTGCAGAATATTTAGTGAAATTCTAAGTTAGTATTATTATATAAAATATTGGTTATATTAACAAATGTATTCTTTAAAATTTGTAATATAGTGATACTTCCGAGACCTCCCTGTCATAACTAGATGTATGTTTGATTTTGAAAGAGGGGAAAAATGATATACGAATCGTAATGGGACATATTTCTATTTTACCCAGGTAATTATTATTTAATTTTATACATTATTATTATTTTAATTTATAAAAATGTCATATATAGGCTATTTGGAGAAATGTGCACAATATGGGATTATCCATACGATATATGCATGCTGAGGGAACGAGGGTAACACTACTAAGACTTATGGCTTTAGCTTTGTTACCTTCTACAATAATAACACATGTGTTTAGTGATATAAAGAGAAGGTACATACCTATACCAAACGATCGTATGCTGAATATTTTCAAGGATTTCGAAACACAATGGATAAGGAAAGTTCCACCATACGAATGTGCTATGCATAGGATATAAGCCCGATCATATAATGCTGCAGAAGTATTTCACAACTGTTTAAATATATGTGCGATGAAAGGTAATATTAAAATAATTAATTTTTATGTAAATTATAAAAAGTAACTATATCAGGTAACCTTAATTGTTATCAATTGATAAAATTATTAAATGATGAATGCCTGATTGCAACTCAGAGAAGTATACAAATGAGCTATCTATCGTATATTACTGAAAATAGAGAAGAAAATGATATTTTAATATATATTGGAATCAATTTGATTGCAGAGAAAGAGGTGTGTATACTATACTATCTATACTATAGTCTATACTATACATCTATACTATAGTCTACCCTACTGTAGTATTCTCTATGCTGCTTCGCATTTATTTAATATAAATTATTAGTAATCCATTTTGTTAATTATTAATAAGTAATGAAATTAAAATAAAATTTTAAATATAAATTAAATATTATATAGCTTATTGATATGAATAGTTTTATTATATATATATATATATATAATACTTTCATATAATACAATATGTATAATACTTTCATATATTTGTAAACGGATCGCGCGAAAACCGCAAAAATAATTTCTAAATATAATATCTGCTGTCAGTTGTTGGGATCGAATCATGCGTCGATAGAATTACATATCTATTGCATGTAATTAACTATTATCTACTATTGAAAACTGGATATTAGTAGTACTAATATGTTGTCTATAAAACGGATAGTATATATTTAATAAATATATATAAATAATTTATAAGTATATTGTTAAATATAGGTACAACTTAATGTTAATTCAATAGATGTTACATAATTATACATATCGTGTATTCATCGCGACATAACTCTCACCCATTTATAGCACAACTATTATATACAAATTATCTGTGCCGGTTTTCTGACCTACTGTCTACCCGTCCATCTGACCGACTGTCTACCTGTCCATCTGACCATTTGACCTACTGTCCATCTGACCGACTGTCTACCTGTCCATCTGACCATTTGACCTACTGTCCATCTGACCTACTGTCTATCCGTCCATCTGACCTACTGTCTACCCGTCCATCTGACCGACTGTCTACCTGTCCATCTGACCATTTGACCTACTGTCCATCTGACCGACTGTCTACCTGTCCATCTGACCTACTGTCTATCTGTCCATCTGACCTACTGTCCATCTGACCTACTGTCTACCCGTCCATCTGACCTACTGTCTATCTGTCCATCTGACCTACTGTCCATCTGACCTACTGTCTACCCGTCCATCTGACCTACTGTCTATCTGTCCATCTGACCTACTGTCCATCTGACCGACTGTCTACCTGTCCATCTGACCATTTGACCTACTGTCCATCTGACCGACTGTCTATCTGTCCATCTGACCATCTGTCTACCCGTCTATCTGACCATCTGTCTACCCGTCCATCTGACCATCTGTCTACCTGTCTATCTGACCAACTGTCTATCTGTCCATCTGACAAAATTTCTCGTTACAAAATCACACCTTTACCCTTACAGAGAAGTTCGACTGCCAGTGCCGACTGAATCACTACCACGTACAGCTGTCGGACGAGTGTCGGTGCAAGTTGAACGACTGCTGTAAGTACACGTGTACCCACGGCTAATCTAATAATTCCATTCTAATGAATCTATAAATCTTTAAATTTAATAACTATAGTTAGTAATATTAAAATATATATTTCTATTTTAATATATTATATTAATAAGTTACATATATGTCTAGAAATCTATAATAACTCTTAATTCACATATAGTATATTTTTATATATTTTTATATATATATATATATATATATATATATATATATATATAAGGGTTCAAGACCCGTCCGAACCATTAAAATAGGTCTTAAAATAATATATAAATAATATATTAATTTATTATTCCAGATATGTCTTCTTCACCTGAAGCCTCTACGTCACCAAAATCGATAGAAGAACTACCGGACTGAACTTATACGAAGGACCCATTGTCGAGAGTCTCTCATGTTTTCTCGAGAGCCAGTCAGTTGAATTTAATCTTATAACGATCGAAGTCACTTAATCAAAATTCTCGAAAATATCAATGATATCAGTTCAGATCAGAAGTATCTTCTCGATATCAACTTGTCAATTCGTAGGAACTATTATACAGAAAGTGTGGCCCGTCGTTCACCCGGTACACTCGGTTTTGCCATATGGATAACTGTTGGAAACGGCGGTATGTATCTGTAATAGATCCGTCGTCTAATTTGATACTTTTCGCACGCTTTATAATTGGTGAATACTCAATGTAATTGGTGTTGATTTTCCATCAAATCAAGGTCTTCTTTCAATGAATACAGCCTATACATATCTTTAACATGATAGTTTATGTCACTGATATCAATGATGAACGCGTTACTATGGTGTGCCACAGAGTGATCCAACATAATGCATTTAGCCTTCCTCGGCCAAACGTTCGACTGTTGGCTGTCGGACGGATTTTTGAAATCTGTATATATCAAAATCTGCCGATGAATTTCGTAAATTTGTCAAACCCGCAATCAACTTTGAAGTTGATGACTATACCTACTAATTGATGAGCGCTACTGGATAGAGTCTTACACAGGATAGACACTTACTTCACATTGTAATCATCGTATATACATCAAGCATCATTCGCCACTTTTACTTGTCTTCACTATCCATGTCACGCGCTGAACGACACATTTACCTCGTCTCAGAAACAAGTATCACGATAATGAGAGTCCTAAAATGAGAGATGCTAAAATATGTATCGCACTCGCCGAACGTGAAATCACGCCTAATTTCTGTTCAAAAAATTATCATGTTTTAGTTTTCATGTCGTTTTATTGTTTCATAAATATTAATTTTACTTGTTCATATAAATTAATTTTATTTTATATTTCATTTGTATTCATAATAAATATATGTATATATATATATATATATTTAATCATTGCCTAATCATTCTTTAAATTTTACAATACAGATGAATCTTTCATAAATACAATAATATTCTCATTATAATTATAACCATGTTAATATACAAGCTACTATACACAATAATTACAGGCAGGCATAGGGGTGTACACAATAATATGTTGACATGCTGATTATGCTTAAGGGAGACTATGAGCTGCAGTTATATTACTGAATGAGCTTATAAGCATACTTTTATTAGTTATAATGTAATAAATATGAAATCTATTCTTATTTGTCCTCATTCCAACACCAACAACTAAACATAGATATTATATAATACTATAGTATTGCAATATATTCTGATTAGTAGAGATTTTACTTTTTTTAAATTTAAAAACATTTATGAAATAGTGTAAGTAACTATATATTATTAAATTTAACTACTTAACCTATACTCAATATAAACTATCTACCAAAAATAAAATTATCTATATAATCAATATTAACTATTTTACATATACTCAATTTTAAGTAATCATTACTTACTTAATAAATAGGTATACCTATTGGCCTATAGGCTTAAATACTATAAATACCTATTCCTTAAATAATGAATATATTACTTTTATCACAAATTGATATCGCTTAATATAAGATATATTTGATAAAATAACTATAATAACATTATTAATGTATTATTAAAATATTATGTATGGCTTACAAATAACATGGATATATTAGGGAATACCTATAGTGTTTATCTGTAAATGTGAAATATCATTATAATAGAATTATATATAAATAAATTAAAAAAAAATAATTGTATAATGAAACTGCTCCTGAATATTATTAACAAGATTCTTCCTGTTACTAAGTATCAATTATAGTGTATTAATACATAATTACTATTACATTTATTTATAATTAAATTAATTTGAATTAAATTTATATATTCGTAATTTATAATATATTTAATTTTATATATATATATATATAGGGGAGAGTAACCGAATACAGACACTCTCGGTATCTCAGAAACCATAAATCCTACAAAAAAAATGTTAATGAATAAAATATTCATAATTATAAAAATAGTCTAAAAAAGTATTTTTTATTTTTTAATTATTCATAATATTGCTAATATATCCAATAAACTAATTTTTTTATTACGTTTTTAAATTTATGAAAAAAAATGTCAACTTAAAACCTTCTCATGAATATACAAATATATCGATATAAAATATAATACTATATTATTAAATAATAAAGCATTCTAAAAATTATCTTTTTAATTTCTATATTATTATCAAATATTCATTAAGTTATAATCATATATCTAGATGTCATATAAGTTCCTAATACGGACACTCTAAATGTCTTAATACGGACACCCTATAACCAATCAGCGCACAGCATATGAATTATTCTGATTTTCATAAAAATCACGTGCGTTATAATATTAATACTACCAATAAAGCTAAATGTAAACAAATTATTATTTAGACACTTAAATTGTATTATTAATTAAAAAATAAATAAAATATTAACTAATTAAATTACAATATATTTTTCATAAAATTAATTATAAATAACATAATTGTAATTTGTCTGATTGATTCATTAATAATATATAGTTTTTCTAGTGGTATATAGTGTGTCCGTATTATAACACAGGGTGTCCGTATTCGTACATGGGTACCGAATACGGACACCCCCGTTATCTATGGAATTCAAAGATTAAATACAATTTTAAAATTACAATAATATCTATAATCATAATATATTGATATATTGTAATTTTTTGAATACAAATGAGTCATAAAAAGTTAAGACCATTTATTGTTAAAGTGACCGTATTAGGTTAATTTCCCCTACAATGATTTTATGAAAAGATATGTCACTTGCATCTATGGGAAAGTAACCGAATACGGATACTCTATGTATCTCAGAAACTATAAATCCTACAAAAAATTGTTAATGAATAAAATATTCATAATTATATAAATAGTCTAAAAAAGTATTTGTTATTTATTAATTATCCAAAATATTGCTGATATATCCAATAAATTAATTTTGTTGTTACGTTTTAAATTTATAAAAAAAAATAAACTTAAAACCTTCTCAAGATTATACAAATATATCGATATAAAATATAATACTATATAATTAAAAAATAAAGCATTCTAAAAATATATAATTTCTATATTTGTTCTCAAATATTCATTAAGTTATAAGAATATATCTAGAGGTCATATAAGTCCCTAATACGAATACTCTAGATATCTTAATACGGACACCCTATAACCAATCATCGCGTAGTGTATGAATTATTCTGATTTTCATAAAAATCGCGTGCGTTATAATATTAATACCACCAAAAAGGCTTAATCTAAATTTTTTATTATTTAGATACTTAAATTGTATTATTAATTAAAAAAATAAATAAATTATTAACTAATTAAATCAGAATAATTTATTCATAAAATTAATAATAAATAATGTAATGTAATTTCTCTGATTGATTCACGAATAATATATAGTTTATATAGTGTTATATTGGGTGTCCGTATTCGGACATGGGTACTTAATACGGACACCCCCGTTATATATGGAATTAAAAGATTAAATAAAATTTTAAAATCACAATAATATCTAGGGGAAAGTCTCCGATTACCGACCCCTCTCGTATCTCAGTAACTATAAGAGATATCAACAAATTATATATACACGAACTGTTAGTAATTTAATGATACATGTGAATAAGTATTTTGTTTTAACAATTATTGAATCCTACAATTGTTATTTGATCAAATGTAATATTCTGTTTTTATTTTTTAAATATTTGAATAATAACTTTTTTTAAATCATTGTAAATACTTTATTAATTAAAATAAAACTTAATACTGCGCATAATATTGTAGATCAATAAAATGATTATAAAAATTATAAAAATAATTTAATTTGAATAACTATTAACCAATATATCTTAATTATAGCAACCCATATTATTTTCCTATTACCGACCCCTTAAATTACCCTAATACCGACCCCTAAATTATCCTAATACCGAACCAATGTGATTTATAATATCCAATCGAAATAGATCCGTATTTTACTTAAATGATGTCGTAGGTAAACTTGTTGTGTATCATTGATATACATTTAGGATTCATGATTCCAGTTGATTATATACATTATTAATAAATATTAAATAATAATATACACTATTTTAATATAATTACTATAAATTTAATATTACTATTAAAACATAAATTCAATAATAAATAAATTGCGTGCTTGTTATAATTAATTATATTTAAGTATATCTACTATTTTTATTGGATATTATAATACTACAATTATTTATACCACGATTAGTTTAGGGGCTCGGTAATAGAAGAAGGGGGTGGGTATTAGGCATATTTATCCGATTACCGACCCCCCTGTTTATTCTTGTAAATATAATTATATCAACAATTTAAAATAGCCACATTATTCATTGCCATAATATATTACCCTATTTACAAAATTTCAAATAAATATATCGAATATTGAATAAGTTATTACAAATAATCTTTTAGGGGTCATAATCGGAGACTTTCCCCTATAATCTTTGTTTATATTTAATATATTTTTGAATAAAAATAATGAGACATAAAAGTTGAGACCATTTATTGTTTAGTGTCTGTATTAGGTTACTTTCCCCTGTATACCAACATACTTGAAAGTAAAACACGCTTCCTAAAATGATGATCATTATTATTCATCCATCTACCATTCATCATCATTCATCCCTACTCCTCGTGATTTCTCTCTAAATTTGTATTTCTCAAACCCGACATTCGTAACTTTAAAAATAGCTTTCATAGTACCTAATCTCACCTGCTATTATCTAGGAATCTCATCTGTAATCTCACCTGCTATTATCTACTTATCGCGAGTTTTATGACGACTGAGAAACATTATTCCACAATCATATCATTTCTATTAAGAAGATTTATTTTCATAGTTTTTTTATAAATATAAAATATAAGTATGTTCGTCTTTATAATTAGGATTTAATTAGGATTTACCTAAAAGAAAATAGAATAATTATTTAAAGATTATAATATTTAAATTGTATAACAAATATATATGAAAATATATTTGAACTCGACAATTATGTTCCCCTGTGTCTTTTTTAAGTAGTATTTTATGAGCAAAAATCTATTTTTTTCATAATCAGTTATATCATACTTCTATTTATTTAATATAAATAAAGAGATTTATTTTATTAGATTTTTTTCATATAAAATTAAAAACCAAATAATTATTTGTGTAATTTGCCTCCCACTTTCAAATCAATAACAAATGAAATGATTTACCCTCCGTGCATTAATTCATTCCTATATCACAACATTTGTCCTCAATTTACAGTGGAGAATTTTGTGTCCTATTAAACTTTGGAACTTTGGAATTCACTGTTAGTTAAAAAATAACTATCTAGGTATAATAATCTACTACATTTTGTATAACCTCTAAGTATGTTAACTACTAAATTTATTTCAATTTATTGAAGAGACGGTACACTGGGTTGTATGGGAATATATGCTATGGTATCTTGTATAATCTGTACTACAGGCATAACTGATAGACATCGAGTATTCACTCGTAATATCTTTAAAATAGGACCTTTAATACCTACACCTTTTTAATTTCAGAGTGACAAATTTGATATAAATGGGGGATATTCCTTTATGACTACTCGCCTGTAAACGTTCGGACCCAGTAACACATCATAAGAAGATATTATTAATATATTGTAATATATAATAGTATATATAGGTATACTATAAGTATACTTATAGCATAACTATATGTACCGGTATATTATAGTAATGAGTGAGTATTTGTGTGAAAGTTTAACATTATAATTAACAATACATAAAATGATATGAATGTTAGACGGTGGAGAGAACTGTACTCTATTATCTATTGTTATTATGTATTTTAATAAAAAAGTATATTTACAATTGTCTCATTATAAAATAAATGACGAACATGCGAATTGATTCATTATAAATAGGTAAATATACCTGCGTATCAGCATATTTAGTCACTATTTATATAATAAACGCGATAATAATATACTATCAATCGATTTCATATTACAATAAGTATTATATTATATTCAAAATATATCGTAAAAATATTATATATTTCAATCAAATTCAATGATATAAATATAAGACAATTTGAAATAAAAGTATTCGATTCAATAATATTATATAAATATATCAATAAAGGCATGTATATTCTCGATTAGACGTACAAAATTCGTATAAATAATCAATATTATATATAGAACATAGTTGTATTCAATACGGATATGATCATACTCGGTAATTGGGATACTATTGAAACCTTAGTAACTAGGTTACAGTTATACACACATATATATATACTATATATATAGAGCTGTATAGCAATACGTATAGGGTGGTACGAGTAGGTGAGGATCAGCAGCGAGAGATCGGCGGTAGAGATGTACCACGTGATATGAAGGGAGAGATCTCTACTAGTGGGTAGGGGAGGAGAGCTCTACTAGTGGGTAGGGGGAGGGGGGCTCTACTAGGGGGTAGGGGAGGGGAGGGGAGGAGCTATACTAGTGGGTAGGGAGGGGGGAGAGCTCTACTAGTGGGTAGGGGGAGGGAGAGATCTCTACACGTGGGTAGGGGGAGGGGAGCTCTACTAGGGGGTAGGGGAGGGGAGAGCTCTACTAGTGGGTAGGGGGGGAGGAGAGCTCTACACGTGGGTAGGGGGAGGGGGGATCTACTAGGGGGTAGGGGAGGGAAAAGCTCTACTAGTGGGTAGGGGGGGAGGAGAGCTCTACTAGTGGGTAGGGGGAGGGAGAGATATCTACACGTGGGTAGGGGGGGGGAGCTCTACTAGTGGGTAGGGGGGAGCTCTACTAGTGGGTAGAGGGAGGAGAGCTCTACACGTGGGTAGGGGGAGGGGGGCTCTACTAGGGGGTAGGGGAGGGGAGAGCTCTACTAGTGGGTAGGGGGAGGGAGAGAGCTCTACTAGTGGGTAGGGGGAGGGAGAGATCTCTACACGTGGGTAGGGGGGGGGAGCTCTACTAGTGGGTAGGGGGGGGGGAGCTCTACTAGTGGGTAGGGGAGGGGAGGAGAGCTCTACTAGTGGGTAGGGGGAGGGGGAGCTCTACTAGGGGGTAGGGGTAGGGAGAGATATCTACAAAGGGGTAGGGGGGGGGAGGGAGAGCTCTACTAGGGGGTAGGGGTAGGGGAGGGGGGAGATCTCTACTAGTGGGTAGGGAGAGGGGAGAGCTCTACTATTGGGTAGGGGGAGGGGAGAGCTCTACTAGTGGGTAGGGGGGGAGGGGAGCTCTACTAGTGGGTAGGGGGGAGGGGAGCTCTACTAGTGGGTAGGGGGGAGGGGGAGCTCTACTAGTGGGTAGGGGTAGGGGAGGGGAGCTCTACTAGTGGGTAGGGGGAGAGGAGAGCTCTACTAGTGGGTAGGGGAAGAGGAGAGCTCTACTAGTGGGTAGGGGGGGAGGAGAGCTCTACACGTGGGTAGGGGGAGGGGAGCTCTACTAGGGGGTAGGGGGGGGGAGATCTCTACACGTGGGTAGGGGGGGAGGAGAGCTCTACACGTGGGTAGGGGGAGGGGGCTCTACTAGGGGGTAGGGGAGGGGAGAGCTCTACTAGTGGGTAGGGGGAGGGAGAGATCTCTACACGTGGGTAGGGGGGAGGAGCTCTACTAGTGGGTAGGGGGGAGCTCTACTAGTGGGTAGAGGGAGGGGAGAGCTCTACTAGTGGGTAGGGGGAGGAGATCTCTACACGTGGGTAGGGGGAGGGGGGCTCTACTAGGGGGTAGGGGAGGGGAGAGCTCTACTAGTGGGTAGGGGGAGGGAGAGAGCTCTACTAGTGGGTAGGGGGAGGGAGAGATCTCTACACGTGGGTAGGGGGGGGGAGCTCTACTAGTGGGTAGGGGGGGGAGCTCTACTAGTGGGTAGGGGAGGGGAGGAGAGCTATACTAGTGGGTAGGGGAGGGGGAGCTCTACTAGTGGGTAGGGGGAGGGAGAGAGCTCTACTAGTGGGTAGGGGTAGGGGAGGGGAGCTCTACTAGTGGGTAGGGGGAGGGGGAGCTCTACTAGGGGGTAGGGGTAGGGAGAGATATCTACATAGGGGGTAGGGGGAGGGGAGGGAGAGCTCTACTAGGGGGTAGGGGTAGGGGAGGGGGGAGATCTCTACTAGTGGGTAGGGAGAGGGGAGAGCTCTACTATTGGGTAGGGGGAGGGGAGAGCTCTACTAGTGGGTAGGGGGGAGGGGAGCTCTACTAGTGGGTAGGGGGAGGGAGAGAGCTCTACTAGTGGGTAGGGGTAGGGGAGGGGAGCTCTACTAGTGGGTAGGGGGAGAGGAGAGCTCTACTAGTGTGTAGGGGAGGAGAGCTCTACTAGTGGGTAGGGGAGGGGAGCTCTACTAGTGGGTAGGGGGAGAGAGATCTGCTAGTGGGTAGGGGGGAGGGGGGAGCTCTACTAGGGGGTAGGGGGAGGGGATAGCTTTACTAGTGGGTAGGGGGGGGAGGGGAGCTCTACTAGTGGGTAGGGGGAGAGGAGAGCTCTTATAGTGGGTAGGGGGAGGGGGAGGGGGAGCTCTACTAGTGGGTAGGGGAGGGGGAGAGCTCTACTAGTGGGTAGGGGAGGAGAGCTCTACTAGTGGGGAGGGGGGGAGGGGGAGATCTCTACTAGTGGGTAGGGGAGGGGGTGAGATAGGAGAGCTATAATACGTGATAGGGGAGAATACGTTAGCGATGGCCAGTATACGGGGGGTGGGGTAGTTATACCACGTGACAGGGGGTGATCTACCACATTATAGGAGAGAACACGTTAGCGATGGCCAGTATATGGGGGGGGGGTAGTTATACCACGTAGCAGGGGTGATCTACCACGTTATAGGAGAGAATACGTTAGCTATGGCCAGTATACTCATAGCGGTGAACAACCAGAAGAATAGCCGATCGACCGCTCTTGCGCACTTCTCCCATTCGCTAGCCAACTGTTCCTCGTCTATCCCGTCCTCGGTAGCGACCTCTTTCCGGGTGCCCCTGAACGAGCGCTGACCCCTGAACCGAGTTACCAACGACCGGCCTCCGAGGCGTGTTTCCTGGCTAGCCACGCCCCCCGACGCGGTGGCGGTCGTCGTCTGAAAGCCGTCGACGTCCGCCATCGATTCGGAGGTCAGGCAGTCCGAGAAAAGGCGAGTTTCGGCGGCCCCGATGTTGGACACTACGCGCCTGCGAAGTAGGGTCTGGTCTTGAGAACTGGTGGCTTTCTTGGCCCGGCTCGACCCGGAGCTAGACTTGCCGCGATTAGTCTTACACGGGTATCTAGAGAACCTATTCGAGGTTTGTATGCATGTCATATGTATGTAATGTAATACTGGTTTCGATGAATTCAATAACTTCGATGAATTCAATGAATTCAATAACTTAAATTCTAGAACATTCATCAACGAGTTGTATATCTATTAGGTACATTGCAATATATTCATTTTGCCTATATAAATATATATATATATATATATAGGTAAAAACTCTAAAACAAATTACTCATATCATAAAATAGAATAGTGGCTCTCGTATCTGGAAATATTTGCTAGAAAGTAATTTTCTAGCAAGTTAACTTCAATTAGTATGATACCCCTTATTTTCCGGTAACTTCCCGGAAATATAGTAACTTTATAGGGTATCCCACTCAAACTTGATAGAAAATCACTTTCTAGCAAACATTTCCGGACATTATTTCCGGAAATACTGGTAGTGGGATACCCCACTTTAGAGATAAAAGTATACTAATGATTTTGCGAATCAAAGATATGCCCATTTTTTTTATTTACGTGAAATAAATTTGAATGCTGAATAGTTTGAAATATAGATGGAAATACTATCATTTTAAATAATTTCAATAGCGAATTTTCAAAGTATCGTTACATAAGACTTATAGAATGTTACAAAATATTTATAATCTTACATTGAAAATGGATCTATTGATTTATTATATTTATCGAATATGGCTGTATATTTTAAGAAAAATATTTCCAATTATAATATAATGTTATATTTTTAAAACAAGCACTATAAATTAAATATTTAATGTATTCAAAAATGTACAACTTTTCATTTATAATAGTAATATATTTTTCAAATTGAATAGTAAACTAATATAAACTAAATTATAATTAAAATAAATAGTTAACAGTACAGGTGGCGCAATTATCATTAATTTCACTAATTCATTAGAGTGATATATCTTTCCTCTGAAAATATTTGATGATACTTTTATAAATTGTATGTATAATTATACACTTAAGTGACTGCATCTAAATAAAATATAAATAAATTTCCACACAATATAATGATCACCATAAGCTGTATTTGAGCCTGTTCTGTATAATTAATATTATATATATATAAATGATATATAACCTATATATATATATATATATATATATATTGTTATTTTTATTTGGTGGAGTCCTTTCATCCCATCCAGGGACGTAGATGAATTGTCACTTATAATCATATGGCTCTAATGTCCCTCTGAAGCCGCTCTCATGTTAAGGCATCCATGGTTTTAACGAGAGCCGATCATTTATTTATACACAATTATATTAGATTACCTCTAAATAATATTTTAAGACCCATTTTATAAAATTAATTAATGGTCCGGACGAGGCTCGAACTCGTGTCCAATTGATTGTGTGTCTGGCGCCTTAGCCACTGTCTGGCGCCTTTGCCACACAGGCAGATCAAATATATATATATATATATATATATATATATAAATATCACATATTCTTAGGTGGAGTTCTATGCTATTTAGTAGGCGAAACTGGAGATAGGAATAACCATTGATATAGGAATAATTTTCGACAAAAAGAATTCAGTCTGATTCCGCCCTGTCGCCTGAGGTAGATGTTAGTGACGATGACAGCCATCAGAAGCGAGATGGACACCATGCCCATCGTGGTACCGAACAGCATTCCTAAGGTGTTACGTAACGATGCGTCATCACGTGGTTAACGCCAGCCAATAGCGGGCTCCGACCTCTGTACGACCCTCGTTTGTTTTGATTACGAATTACGGGGTTGACTTTAAAATAATCGTTTCGGTATTTGTCACACTAGTGTGTACATGGTATACTGTACATGATATACTAATATTAAGAGTGAACATATAGTATATACTATAAGATATATATATATATATACATATAAATTAGTGTTTATTATAATTTTAAATTATATAATAAACATACAATTAAATTTGAACTCTGAAATCTTAATCAAAATAAACGATCCCAGTGTGTTTATATTTTATGGTTTAATGCTTATTCGTTTATAAAATAAACGTATTTCCGAAAGGTCCCGACTTAAGTGCAAGGAAGTTATCAAATAATATGGTTAGGGTGTGATTTCGGTAGCGTAGAAAGTTAAGCAGATGGAAATATGGATTAACAACCGTAATATCAACTCAACGTATCAACTGCAGCTGTCCATACGACAACCCGACCATCTTACTGTCACGTAAGTCACACTCGGAGGGTTACGGTTAGGTTACACGCGTAACCAGCCAACCTAGTACGGGTATGGCATCCGGAGTGGGCGGCAGAGTCTCGCCCACTATGAGTAGGAACACCACTAGGGCTAAGAGAATCGTAATCTGAAGGTTTATCTTCTCGCCGGATTCCACGGGCAGAAAGAATCTGTTGTCATGCGCGATCATTAATAGTGACGATAGAGTTTGTTTTCGCTATTTTTATTATTATGAATAATCATATTTACTAATTATGTTATCATAATATATATATATATATATATAAATGTGATGATATTTTGATGTGTTATGAACTCTTATATATACTCGCTATAATACGATTACTTGCTATTCATAATTAGAGAGAATGAGGGAATAATTAGAGAGAATACTATGCCAATATTACGACCTTCCAATAAATCATAGAAATTATGAATTCTATACAAATTAAAATGCCTAGTTATTAAAAAACTATATTAAACATTATAATATCTTTATCGAGGCGACCCTATACGGCCATATAATATACTATATAGTACCCTATCATAGAATTCACAATACCATACTAAAATTCTAGTATACCGAATCAACCGACAATCGCGCACTCCTTCGATTGATACGCATAACAGTAACCTCTATCGGTGACCTCTAGCTAAAAATATAGTGGAATCATCTAGCTGCTGCGACATTTAGCGACTTTCCCTAACTACGACCTCTATCGACTTCCCCTAACTTTGACCTCTAGCAACTCCCCATAACTATGACCTCTAGCGACTCCCCTAACTTTGACCTCTAGCCACATCCCCTAACTACGACCTCTAGCCACATCCCCTAACTACGACCTCTAGCGACTTACCCTAACTACGACCTCTAGCCACATCCCCAAACTATGACCTCTAGCGACTTCCCCTAACTTTGACCTCTAGCGACTTCCCCTAACTTTGACCTCTAGCAACTCCCCATAACTATGACCTCTAGCGACTCCCCTAACTTTGACCTCTAGCGTCTCCCCCAAACTATGACCTCTAGCAACTCCCCATAACTACGACCTCTAGCGACTCCCCTAACTTTGACCTCTAGCGTCTCCCCCAAACTATGACCTCTAGCGACTCCCCCTAACTTTGACCTCTAGCCACTTCCCCTAACTTTGACCTCTAGCCACATCCCCTAACTACGACCTCTAGCGACTTACCCTAACTACGACCTCTAGCCACATCCCCTAACTATGACCTCTAGCGACTCGCCTAACTATAACCTCTAGCGACTTACCCTAACTACGACCTCTAGCCACATCCCCTAACTATGACCTCTAGCGACTCGCCTAACTATAACCTCTAGCGACTTACCCTAACTACGACCTCTAGCGACTCCCCCTAACTTTGACCTCTAGCCACTTCCCCTAACTTTGACCTCTAGCCACATCCCCTAACTATGACCTCTAGCGACTCCCCCTAACTTTGACCTCTAGCGACTCCCCCTAACTTTGACCTCTAGCCACTCCCCTAACTACGACCTCTAGCCACATCCCCTAACTACGACCTCTAGCGACTCCCCCTAACTTTGACCTCTAGCGATTACGGTGACTAACCCCAGAAAAGAGACGGCGTAGATCAACAAACAAGGAAAGATCAGATTAACCACGTAGAACAGCGATCGTCTGCGCATGTGTATGACGAACGTGACGTCCGGGTAGGGTTCTATGCAACACGCGTAGGTCTTCTCGTGTCGCTCAACGGTGACCTTTAACCCGACGATATCGGAGTTACGTCATTATTAGTACGCCGCGGTGCGTGGTACGATACATAGTATCATCGGATGATATGCGTCATCGTGATGAATCATCATTGATTCGATGATAATTAACGTATTGATAATAATAATAATAATAATAATAATAATAATAATAATATTTATTAGAAGAAATGTGTTTGTTATCTGTTTAGTTTTCTAGTTTATAATAATAATATATATTCTTTCCTTCTAAAGGCTTCAACATTTATATAGCATATTTTCTATTATTGTCACCAGCTGGTACAAGTAATAGCATATTAATTAACTATTTAGAATTATAAATATTGTTTACGTATGTTAAAGAAATCATATATATTTAAATTAAAATTCAGTTATATATATATATAATTTTAATTTGAGTTCTTCTCCTACCATTAAAGTAAATATTCCATCGTATTTTTTGTATCTGTTATTAAAAACTATATCTATCGTTAACACTACTCATTGGCTATGACTTTCCTATAATCACCACGTGACGTTACGCAATGTAGCTTTGAAACTTGTATTACCATTACATTACCATTTTATTTAGAAAATATGACATATTATTTGAATCCATTTAGGAGAAAAAGCATATTATTATTATAAACTATAGTTTCTGTAGAACACAGAAACCAAACAAACACTCTTCTACTATGTATTATTATTATTATTATTATTATCATCATCATTATTATAATTATTATTATTTTCATTATTATTATTATTATTATTATTATTATTATTATCATCATCATTGTTATTATTATTATTATTATGTTCATTATTATTATCATCATTATTATTATTATTTAGACGTACTTTATCGACGTTCCATTCTTGATTCTTAGGTTTGTAGTAGATGGCATTATCTTCAGTTGCGTTGTAGGTTAAGTCGAGTTTCAGCCCATTAAACGTCCACGAGATAAATATTATCTGACACTGGAAGGGGGCGTGGTTAGGGAGGAGTAGTTACGCCCAGTATGTGTTAACTCCTCTTCAATAACGTATACATATTGATATGCGTTCTAAATAAAATAATTAATGTAATATTACAAATTCATGGATTCATGCCTTGACATCTTGCATATTAATATTCTAATAACTCAATTGTTTAATTATTTTCGATTAAATATATTAACATTTAATTTATGATATTTGTTGTAGATAAATTCCACTTACATTAATATATATATATATATATATATATATATAAACTTATATACATAATGTATTTGTACGTATATTAATAGTTTATATTGCGAGGTACATAATAATTATTCCTCTATTTTTACAATATTAGCATACGAATAATAATAAATGAATTACAAAATATTATTTTTTGGAACGTTAGACATTTAGATTTACGCTGAGCTTTCTGGATATTAAACTACATATATTACTAATTTAGAACCTAGTACTCACATATATAGAGAAAATAGACTTTATTAAAAACCTAGTTATCATATTAATTATTCTTGCAGGTATACCTATACTGTAATTAAGGTATGACGTATACCGTATGCGTATGTATTAATAGGTTATATAACTATATTAGAAGTATCTATGCATGGACATTATGATTTTATTTCAAATACTCAATTTATATGCAATAATGAATGCTACATAAAATTATATATATATATATATATATTGCATCCACAATTCGCTATTATTAATAATAAATACATCGTAAATTATAGAAATGATGGCGTCTCGTTCGATGAATGCGAAATTTTAGTGTAGGCTACTAATTAGCTGATAATAGACCGCGGTATCATAATAGGATTTAGTGGTGGAGGTCGTGTCCTCCGTAATACCCGTATGTCCTTAACGATACGTACAATAACAACGCCGGGCGATGTTATTAAAGAAATTATAATGAGCGCGCGCGCGATATATTACGTAATCATTGCACGTCATAATATCACGTGACACGACGTTTGTAATCCCGAGAAGATTAGCCCCGCCCCGCCCGCTCGCTCGCTATGCTACTACTACTAATGCGTTTAGGTGTATTAGGTATAGTAGTAGTAGTAGTAGTAGTAGCGGCGGTGATAGTCGTAGAGTTATATCGAGGACATATCACATGGTACTATGTCCTCCTAACGTGATGACGACGGCTGGTCGCGAGCTAGGCCAATAGGAGTGTGATAAAGTCATCACGTGATGGCGGTTAATACGCTTCACACGGTGAAAAACTTACAAAACTGTAAACTTTAACGGTGGTGCCCCCTGGAATGCGCCCCGCCCACATACGTATAGCTACGCGTAGCTGCGTGTATGTGTGTAGGTATGTATGTAGGTATGCGTAGCAGTGTGTATGCTTATGCATTTGTGTATAATGTACAGTTACACTGTATATATATATATATATATATATATATATATATATATATATATATATATATATATATATATATATGTGTGTGTGTGTAGCTGTGCATGTAGCTGGGTGTAGGCATGTGTATGTGTATGTTTACGGCAGACCGCAGAGTATGCGAGTGTTTATAGATATATGTATAGATATGAGTATACGCGTCTGTGTGTATATAGTGTACGGCAACATGTTCGTACGTGCGTGGGACATACACTGTATACACCTATAGGCGAGAGTGACGTTTAGGTCCCGTTATAACTTATAATGGATACAAATATGTTAGTTATAGTAGGTTATGATTTTGTTTACTTCTGGGGGGGGGGTAGCCTTAAGGTACTCGCGAGATACCGTAATGGAGTAACCTACGGGGTTAAAGTATATATATATATATATATATATATACACTGTATATATATATATATATATATATATATATATATAAACTAGAAAGTGTATTATGCAGGCTACATGTTTTAGTGGTGGAATATTATTTCTATGAAGTTATTTAGAATCACCATTACGCATGTCGTTTTTTAATGTGGCTATAGCCTATAGTTATAAATATACAGTCATAAACCTGAGTTATACGTATACTATTCATTAGGCTTACCTAAATAATTAGTGAAACCCTTCAGAAAATATATGAGCCATTAGGCCATAGTATATTAAGTTCACGTTAGAAATTAATAATTATTAAATTTCAAGGTATTCAAATTATTTTTTTGTACAATTTTTACTTTAATAAAAGTTTACCGAATGTATATATTGTACATATATATATAATATATATAATGTATATATTGTACAAAATTTCAAAAATGATAGGTTAATAATTACTTTTAACTTAACATTTCTCATTGTTTCTCGCCGAAACATTAACCTACGCGGGAACTACGGTAACGCCCCCTCCCCGGTAACACCCCCTCGGCTAACCTTCTGCCTGTCAAACGGAAACTGGCGCACGTCCAGCGTGCAGTAGGTCTTGGACACGGCCGGAAACATCCACAACACCCCACCGTCCGCAGTCACTATGGCGAACGTGTTCATGAAGTCTTGGAAACTGTTGTCGGCGCTGAGAAAAGGGGCGTGGTTAACGTGGAAGCCGATTCACACGTGACGTCACGTGATGTTTAGTTTAATTTGCTTTATTTTTATAATCGTTATCTAATCATTAATTAATAGGCGCTATAAATCGCTAAATTAAATTGTTATTTATTTTATTCTGGTGGAGTCATTCATCCCTGATACTTAGATGAAGTTTTCACTTATAACCATATATGGTTCTAATGTCCCTTCGAAGCCGCTCTCATGTTAAGGCGTCCATGGTTATAACGAGAGCCGACCATTTATTTATACACAATTATATTATATCACTTGTAAATATTATTTAAAACCTATTTTATTGGTCCGGACAGGGCTTGAATCGGCGTCCTATAGGAGTTTACTATAGTATACTTGTATACAAGTATACTTGTATGTTTGATGCATTAGTCAACTGAACCACACAGACAGTTATATATATATCATATATATCATATGATACAAATGAATAATACAATACAATTAATTATATAATCATGCGTTTTTTTATTCGCAATATATAAGTCTATCTAAGAATAAACCATGTGATATATATCAATATAAATAATGAATAAAATAAGTAATACAAGTATATTTCTTATGAGCAGGATACATATTATGAGATTTTCTTAATTATAGTTAGTAAAGGAACATGTATAGTAGTATATTATACTTATTACTAGTAAGAATTGTGGCAATAGTAGTATTTTAAGTAGTATACTACTTAACATGTAGTATATATACTACTATAGTAGTAGTAGAAGTATTAATAATAGTAGTATACATTATTAATAATAATAATAAGCAATAAACTTAATACTTTCGATTATAAGTATCCACTATGTATTTTCTTACATAAAAATCAATCGATCATTCGAACATTAAACCAAACTATAGTTTTCTATTTTAACACAAATTGAATATTTAGTTTTCTCTTAAGCGGAAGACAACATATTCCACACCGAATACGATATCACAACGACACTAACACCACCGATGACCTTGACGATATTATCTATTATGTATAGGTGTTGTACTATAGTTGGACTATAGTAGGACTATAGCTAGAGCTTCGTACGTAACATATGATACTAGTGTGCGTTTATGCGTTCTCAGCATATGCTTCTCATAAAACTAACTAATAAACTAATACTAACTATTCGTGGCATCTAGGTGGGTGTTAGTTAGTGTGTGTACATCTCGTACGTCAGTAACGTGTTAACATGTCTAAGTGTGTTGTGTATTGTGTACATAACAAGCGTGTTGTGTACATATCAAGTGTATTGTGTACATATCAAGTGTATTGTGTATTGTGTACATATCAAGTGTATTGTGTACATAACAAGTGTATTGTGTACATATCAAGTGTATTGTGTACATATCAAGTGTATTGTGTACATATCAAGTGTGCTGTGTATTGTGTACATAACAAGTGTATTGTGTATTATGTACATAACAAGCGTGTTAGGAATTCTAGGTACCAACATACGGTTGATATAGTCATTATATAATAATACATTGTAAATAAATATATTTTTAATAATATTTAAATATA
The DNA here is from genome assembly GCA_964019155.1 of Osedax fenrisi. NCBI lineage: Eukaryota > Metazoa > Annelida > Polychaeta > Sabellida > Siboglinidae > Osedax > Osedax fenrisi. Next base: position 3,211,678 of record OZ025242.1, read on the forward strand.
TATATATATATATATATATATATATACATATATACATACACTCAAGTATTTACATTAAGTTGCGTATTGGTAATATAGCTTCTTCGTCACGTAACACCATATCACGTGATATCACACGCACACACACACATACGCACACACACATATATGTGTGCCTACACGATACCATGACGCGGCATACGATCCTTAACGATACATGTATAGCCTATTGTCTAGTGGCATAGATTTAGAGTACCATATATACTCTATATCTATGTCCACTCTATAGTTAATACTAGGAAACTTGTTAGCGAATTACCAATACTCAGCAGATATATATCAATAGGTATACTACATATATTACAGTCGTTCTAAAAAATATAATGTATATATCTTAATTATTTTCATGTAAAATACAAATGTATGTAATGTAATGCTAATTTCCCTATCTTTTCCCATATAAATGTTTGAAGCCTTTTATTTTGACACCAGAATGTTGGCTAATAAACCTAAAAATACAAAATTAAAAATTAATTATGATATACATATATGTATATAGGTACCAGGATATGAAGTTGCAATAATATCCATAATGGAAACATTATGTTTCATCACTCTTAATGGGCGATTAATTCGAGATTAATTTATTTTCATAATTAATAATGTATAGTGTATAGTGTATAATAATGTATATATAATCCTACTCTTTTTATACGTTTTTTTAAAACAGGTAGCGATTTCGTATTATAATATTGCACAAAAACAAATAAACTAAATTAGATACTTAATGAAATCACCGTATCTATTAAATACATCGCGTGTCAACTGCTTAACAAATGATCATCACCCCTAACACACACATGAACACTCTTTCACGTATACCCACTCACAATGTGCGTCCTACATGTATACATGTATAGTATACTATCGCACACACACCCTTACACCTACACACACACCCTTACACCTACACACACCTTTACACCTACACACACACCTTTACACCTACACACACACCCTTACACGTACCCACACAACCTTACACACGCACCCTTACACACGCACACACACACCCTTACACGCACACACACAACCTTACACACACACCCTTACACACGCACACACACCCTTACACACGCACACACTCTGACGCGCATGCGCAGACGCTTATCGATCACGTGGTACGTAATTACTATGCTAGCTCGCGCGTACGATGCCAGCCTCCGTCAGCCATCTTCCTCCTACACATCTCAATAATATCGTTTAACGTATAACATATCTATTGGAAGAATCGTTACAATGTTGTCGTCGGTTTAGTTCAATCGGATTAGCTTTAAACGATATTTGTATAACATATGATTTTCGGATTCAACCAAAATATATTTACTAGAGATTACATTTAGTTTGAATATTTTCTCTAAGTATATATATATATATATTGTTTGTTTACATTTTTGAGCAGACGTGTTTATAATATTTAATGTAATTTCGATTATTGGCTGACTAATTGCCTTCAGACGACATCCCTTTGAAGACAGCTCATTGATTAATCGGCTAACTACTTTATTTATAAATTTAGTTTTAACTAAAATATATATCTTATTTATTTGATATTTATTAAATAAAATATTATTAATGTTATTAATTCCTTGAAATCATTCATCCGTTAATCATTCCTCTAATCAAATTAGAACCAATACCATTTATGTGTACAAGTCTCTGCAGTAATTCATGATTTGTTTTCGGATATGTGTATTAAATGTAATGTTTATTACACACGTAATTTAAATTATACATATTCTATTGTTTATATATATATTTATATATATTTATATACGCTATTAATCAGTATAATGATTGGTAGAACAATAATTATCAATGAAGTATTATCCTGTTGTGTTAATGTCAAAGAGAATATGAATCGTGATTCTAACGTTACGCTAACCTCAGGATATTTTGAGTTATCTGTTACTAAATAAATTCTCATTAGTGATATATTTATTTAAAACAATCTTAGATGATTCTGAATGTAGACATAGCTTTAAACGTAAATCTCCAAATTTATCCCTACAGATCTCTAAAGATATCGTTGGAATTTTTTATTTGATTGATCAAGTAAATTCAGATACGATTAATGTATTTGTTGCATCTAATATCAGTAGAATACCTCCTATTGGAAATCAAAATACTAACATGGAATCAATTCATTCTGCTATAATATTGCTAAGAAAGAACATACATTTAATAATGAATCGATAATTCCATTAATTGATAATATTAAAAAATAGACTACTAATAAAGATGTATCACCAAATATATGTTTTAATGTAGGTGTTGATTTTACATGTAGGTTTACCTATCAGATGATATTACTGTATATATTCAACTGAAATGTGGAAATGGCAAGAATAACCATATGCAATATCATCAATCGTAAGAATTACTACACTGGATGATGGGTCTGTACTTGTAAACTTGAATAAGAAAGTAAAGAAAAGAAAAGTTAAAGACTCGCTGATTCCTAGTAAAGAAACTGTGAACAAACGGCGAAAAGTTGTCAAAATTGGAAATAATTCCTATGAGGCATTCGGGAAACGTCCTCTAAGACGATATAATGTATTCCTATATAGGTTAAATAATGATGTAACCACTGAATATATTACATCATACATATGTAAAGATGTTACGTCTAAATAATGTTCAGTGGTGAAACTCATTATTTCTCACAATTTGTCTCCTCATTTAAGGTAAGTCTGATGATTAAAATTATCCTAGATATCTATAAATGTGAAATATGGCTTAGTGGTATATTTATTTAACGTTTTTTTAATAAATATAATAATGACAATAATGTTAACATTAATAATAATAAATAATAATGTATTTACATAATAAATTTAATTTATTTTCCTTAAAATGCAATAGTTTCAAAAATAAAGCTAATATTATTTTAGATACTTGTTCCAGGGTTGGCGGTTTTTATGGTTTTTTATGGATTTTTTGTGGTTTTTTGGGTTTATTTGGTTTTTTTGGTTTTTTTGGTTTTTTTATAATTAAATGTTAAGATTATTAATTATAAAATATTATATATACCTAGATCGATTATTAAATGTCTGTGCAAAACATACATATATAGAGTAAGTATAAAATATACAACACTAATGAATATTATTTATATATATTAATTATATATATATATTATTAAATTTTCAATAATATATTATTAATAATAAATGTTAATAAAATTATTTTATTAAAATATATTTATTATAAAAATAAAGTAAAATATAATAAAAAAAATAGTTAAAAATTGTAACAAAATAATAATTAAAAAAAATAACAATACAGTAATTAGAAATATAATCAATATAATTCTCGCAATAAAATAACAAGTTACAAATTGTAACAATATAATAATTTAAAAAATAATAATAATAATAATTAGATGATTTCTAATAGAAATATAATAAATATAATTCTCGCAATAAAATAACAAGTTACAAATTGTAACAATATAATAATTTAAAAAATAATAATAATAATAATTAGATGATTTCTAATAGAAATATAATCAATTTAATTCTCAAAATAAAAAAATAAGTTTTACAGCCTTATCATTGCCTAATCGATTCCTTATTTTGATTGAACGTTTTTATAATGTTAAAAAAACCAAAAAAACCAAATAAACCAAAAAAACCGACCAACCCTGACTTGTTCTAATATTAATTTATTTCATTTTCAGGAATACTGGATTTCTTCAGAATAATGTTCTATGTTCAATACTATAGTATACTATTATAATAATAAATATTATAGTGGTTATAGTAATGCATCTTTTGATAACACAACCCCGAGAAACGGCAGCCTTTTGGCGGTCTTGGTTTTATGTGGAAAGTGATTAGATACATATATATATATATATATATTTATATTAATATAATATTTATATATAAATATGATGTAATATGAATATGATTGGCTTATATGTATTACATTATTCGATTTCTACATTATTAATATCTACCATATTAGAGTCCTAATAATATTAATTTATTTGAAAGTCGTCTCAACTGTTATTATATTGTGAATTTTTAAATTAATCTAATTATTGTATAGTTATAGATTTTAATTCTAACATTTCTAACCCTGATACATACGTTAGTAACACTTTAATTAAATATTGTGCGGATAACAATAATATTATGTCAGATAAATCACTGCTAGAATTTGATAGCTATACTTGTGTTAGTTCGGCGTGGAAAACTTGTTAACGGTTAGATCATTTATTATCCACAGACATGTTCTCGTACTAATGAGCTCACTTGTAGGAAAAAGTTAGCTGGAAAAAGAATGGATAAATTTGGTCTCCAAAAACGTGTATATACCTTACATATTTATATGAAAGAAACGAATTGAGAAATGTGTTCAAAGAAAAAATCATCTAACCTACTCGTTGACAATCTCATGACTATTTTCAGAATATAATAGATCATAATATTGAAACCACATTTCTTAGGTTACAAATACTTCTAAAACTAGATGATATTACATGTACATTCACAATTATTTGTTTTTGATTGTTTCCGATAGTGTGGATAACGTTACTACCGTAGACTTCTGATAACATGTTTGAATATTAATTTCTAGCATTCAGGTAGAACATACACATGGAATAGAGTTATATAACCGAATAGAGGTATATTGACCAATTATAATGAATATATTTTTCATTTTTCCAAAGTTATTATATACATTACTATAATAATTGATGTTATATATTCAGATACTATCCTCCAATTAGTATTAATACTGACCATTATCTATTGGTATAATTATGGTAAAATGATGTTCTGGTGTCCTAATGATATTAATAGTTATTTATAGTTGTGTGCACTACGTACGCTAACGATTAATACTATATCAATGTATATATAAACTGTCTATCTATAGATATATCTATATATATATATATACATATATTAATTACTAATTTATTTATAGGCGATTTAGTCTTGTTATGGTTTTCTATATTTGAATAATATATTAATATACTTAAAAGACACATAATATATATATAGTGTTCCAAATTAACCCACTTTTCATTGTATCAATACATGTTTAAAACCTAAAAAATGGTATTTACGATAAATGCTCTAAATGAATTATTTATAAAAAAATGTGTAATTTTAAAAGATAATTAATTAAATGATATTCTCTTTAGGTTTATATTAATATATAAAAATAAATATATATAGTAAATTAAAATTACTATTGATACATATTAGTATATAAATATTCTCGGATGCTATTTGATTTCGGTATCCTGTACACACATACCGTATTCGAAGATAGAGCATTCATTAAATTCACTTGCACTCGAACTTGCAGTTTAAAAGTAACGTGCTTATTTTTGTAGAACTAGGTTCAGACTTGACGTCCGGTAATGTATAGGGTAATTACTGAACTTTTACCTATAACTATATTTTAATAAGGCATATTTTATTAAAAATACATATACCTAGGTATACCTGTATGTATACATATAGTTTTCTTTAATAAGTAGTAACTTATGAATGGATACGAAGAACCAACTTAAAAAGTATTACAAATTAATTACTAATTACCAATTATAAATATAATTGTTTACATGTTTATATTTAGTTTAAAATATTTAGATAATTTAAAAATATAATTATAATGCATAATATACATTGTATATATATAAATATATGTATTACACATGATTGACTATATTTAGTGCAGATATTCGAAAATACGATCAACATATACCGTATACCGTGTATAGTAAATACAAGTTCGATATAATACTTTCGAATAGTTCAAAATATAGATGTTAAACTCGAAATAAGTTTTGAATGTTCAAAGTTCGTGAACATCCTACATATTAGATACAATTGTAATATAATTATAATTATATGTAAATATACCCTATCTATGCAATATATATATATATATATATACAAATCAGTATTGTAAATTAACTCGAATTTTTATAAATTAATTTATAAATATGTATCTATATATATATATATATATAGCATAGATACCCAGTAAACACAATGATAAAAATAGTGGAATAAAATGCTATCTTTTGTGTGCTTATTTTTATGCATGCATAATAAAAACGCTTTTAACATATATAATATTTGATAATAATATTTAAAACTCTATTCTATATATTAATTCAATTAAATGAGTTAATAATTTTATATTAATTAAGTTGAATTACATAATGATTAAAATAAATGATAAAATATATAGAATAATATTCTGATATTTTAGTTATGCATTTTATACATAACTAAAATATCGGCATTTTATTCTGTTATTATTGTTATGTATTTTATACCTATGTAAAATTTCAGAATAAAATGCTGATATTTTAGTTATGCATTTTATGCATGATAAAAATAACTGCATTTTATGCTGTTATTTTAGTTATGTATTTTATACCTATGTAAAAGTACAGAATAAAATTCCGATATTTTAGTTATGCATTTTATGCATGATAAAAATATCGGCATTTTATGCTGTTATTTTAGTTATGTATTTTATACCTATACATATATATAAAATTATAGAATAAAATGCTGATATTTTAGTTATGCATTTTATTCATGATAAAAATAACTGCATTTTATTCTGTTATTATAGTTATGTATTTTATACCTATGTAAAATTACATAATAAAATGCTGATATTTTAGTTATGCATTTTATGCATGATAAAATAAATGCATTTTAACGTTGTTAACCATATTTAATATGATATGATATCATAATAATTATAATATTAATCATATAATTTATATAATTGATGAATAATATTCATCCATATTCATATTTATTTTAACATTTACTAATATCATATTATAGATGTAATTATTATTAAAATATATATTTTAATACATAAATACAAGAATATAATCTACTATTGATAATAGATAATTTAAGTTAATTTATACTATCACTATGATAATCATAGTGACTATGATTCATAGTCGTAACTATATGATAGATTTTCTTATTTATTGGAACATGGTTATGGACATAAATAATTCTTATATATGTCCAAATACGTTGAAAACTTTCTATATGACATATTTGTTGGTGTAAAATACACATTTATGTGAGATCGTAATCTTAAAGACATGATAAACGTATGAAATATAAGTAAAATTTAATAAATTGGAATAAAAATGTAATATAAATATTTAAATTGACAATTGTCAATTTAAATATTTATATTACATTTTTAATTTTACATTTTGCTTAAGCAATAATCATAAGTTGCGCATGCGTAGTAGTTAGCATTTTAATTTTTTAGATTATTATTTATAATAATAATAACTTCTTAAAATATCCAATCCTCACTTCAATATAACTTATAAACTATTGAAACTAAATAATTATTTTATATTAGTTTATACTTTATGATCGCATAATTGTTGTTTGTGTTTATTCCTGTCGTTCACCCTTAAGGCACGCTATTATTTCATAATCTTAGATAACGCGTGTTTACAAATTTTGTTTAAATCGATTTACTATTAATCGATATTTATCAACTTTGAGAATGAGTCAACATAATAGGTAAATATTAAAAATATATGTACAATTTATTTATTATATACACATCTACTTTAAATTTGTATTTAATTTAAATAATATGAATAATTCTAATTATGTTAAACGATATAGAACTATTGAGCGATACTGTAACGTAGAAAAATTAAAAATTTCTAGAAAAGATGATTTATCTACTAATTATAATGATATTTCATCTGATAATATATATTGTGAAGATACATATAATATTGATAATGAGAGTAACATTAGTGATTTTTCAACAGATAATGATGTTTCGAGTTATAGTAGTTCAGATAATAATTCCATTTTAAGTGATATACAGATAAATACTGATATGAGTATTCAATATAGTTTGGACAATAATAATTATGACATTACTTTTAGTCAAGAACTTATATCATTAATTCAAATACATAATGTCTCACATAATTTTACTGATAAACTTTTAAAATTATTAAAAAAAAATGGTCATCCTGAATTACCATTAACATGTAGAACTTTATTAAATACTAGTAGGAATAATATAGCAACAATAAAATCGGATGTTCAATACATATATCTTAATTTTAAGAAAATGTTAATTTTAAATGTAGAAAGATATGATTTTACTAAAATAAAAGAATATAATACGATACCTATTTCCTTGAATTTAGATGGTTTACCTTTATTTAATAGTAGAAATTTATCTTTATGGCCTCTATTAGTATCAATTAATATTGATCCAGTTCAAGTTTTCCCATCCTGTTTAACACTTGGTGTTAAACCAAAAAATTTAGATTTTATAGAAGATAGTATTGTTGATATATTACAGTTGATTAATGATGGTGTAATTATTAGAGGCAAATATTTCAAATTAGATCTGCAATGCATAGCATGCGATGCACCTGCAAAATGTTTTTTTAAACAAACGCTTCAATTTAATGGATATCATGGATGCGATCGCTGTAATCAAATTTCAACTAAATGTATACTTAATAATGAAAAAAAGGGTAGAAATATTTATTCAAAATTGGTGTTTACCAAACGAACCGATTATTCATTTAGAAATAAAAGCGATGCTAAACATCATATTGGTACAACACCACTTTTAAAATTACCAGTAGATATGATTACTATATTTTCAGTAGATTATATGCACTGCGTATTACTTGGGGTATGTAGAAAATTAGTTAGGCTGTGGTTAACAGGATGCCATCAAAA